>JAMKCH010030585.1:0-198707 GCA_023653785.1 Ophioderma brevispina | reverse complement strand
CTTAAACCGGATTCGCACAGGAGTCGGTCGCTTCAACAGCAATATGCCCCGATGGGGGCTGCGGCCATCACCAGTCTGCCAATGTGGTTTTCCATCACAGACTGCGGATCACATTCTCAATGAGTGCCCTACCTTTCGTCCACCGGTGGACATAGACTTCTCAAACCCCAACCAATTAACAGTGAGCTGGCTCCACCGTTTACAATATATTTAGCTGCTGCCTCATACGCAAGAAGAAGAAGATGACGAGTGTGACGTATTTTAACACATAGTAGTGCACAGTCCTAATATTTTTTTTTATTAATAGGGCTATGGAACTTTGATCTCGGTAGGTGCAAAAAAGCGTCCGCCAACTCGCTCGTTTTGGTTTTTGGTAATCAGTGAAAATAAGCGTGTTCGTGCCGATTCTAAAGAATTAACCGGGACAGTCCAGAAGCCTTGAGTCAGGATTGCTCCAAAGAAAAGACATTCGCTGACAACAACAGAGGCTTTGTATGTTCTGTAAGTTACATATCCTAACTAGGACTACTAAACGCTGTTGAAGACTTTCAAAAGAACAAAATGTACGTGCTATGAAAGTTTTGCTTTGTTTTACGTTCGTACGCTATCTGGAATAATAAAAGTAAACGCTTGTGGGATGAAATTGTAACGTTTACTCTGACCCCTCTGAGCGATGTTTTAAGGGTGGTCCGTATGGCTGGCGTAGCTGGTTTAGTGAGCGCCAATTAAAGTGACATTCATAAAGCAGGTGGTGATCATAAACTGTGGATCCTCATGGGGCGCCAGCCCAACGACTCTACGCACCACCGGCGTCCACCGCCTTGACTCTGGTCTACAGCGCTGCTGAATATGCCGCCCCAGCATGGTGCAACAGCTCTCACACAAAGAGGCTGGACACAGTACTCAACGATACCTTGAGAACCATTACTGGTTGCCTCCGTCCTACCCCATCTGAGTTTCTACCAGTGCTTTCTGGTATTACACCTGCAGTGCTTCGGAGAGAACACCACACGCACAAACTAGTGAATAAGGCTTTGCTGGACAACAAGGGCCGTTCTTCGGGATGTCACACACGTGACCGAAATTTATTTGCCTCACATGACAAAACAAATAATCTAGTGAAAGTGGAAACATTATTTTTATAGTAGGATTTTTTATTCCTGTCAGTTCATTAACAGTTTTTGGGGCGTGTCGACGATTCCATTCGTTCTGAGAATACCCATCAATACAATAGAAATTCGATGTCACGATACCGGAATAAGATTCAGGCCATAATTGAAAAATGTCCTTTTTCTCACAAAGAAAATATTGCAAGGCAAATGCACTGAATAAATTCCAAACACCAAACTTGAACAAGCTCTGAAGCATTCAACATAAGAAAATTATACGAATAAGTAATTATTACGCACCAAAGTTCTTTTACGTCACTTAGGAATATTAGAAAGTCTGATACGTTTACATTTATTCGTCTTGTTCCAGAAATAATATTTGACAGCTTGGTCCAACCATTTAAGCATTTTAGAGTTTGGTCACTCATAACAAACTACAATATTTACGTGGCCTAATCCTCCTCTTCACCAAGCCTCGATGTTCATGACACTTTATCCGTTCTTTGATTGACACCAAACAAAGGAATCGATAGCGTGTCTCAGACTTTACGACAATCTATTTAATTGAATCTGGTATGAAGCCTTTACATATTCGATACAAAAAAGTTCATGTAAAATGGGTCAAAGCATCTTATTCTGTTGAACAAAGTTGAGCATTTCAGCTGTTAATACGGCTTTTTAGCTTTTGATCTCAACACATCCCCCTCCAAATGAGTTCGTACCATCTACAATATGCGTGTACTGACAGGAATAAAAAATCAGACTATAGTTAGATTTTGTCCAAACCTAACCAAAACTAATGTTTCCACTTTCGCTCAATTGGTTGTTTTGTCATGGGAGGCAAATAAATTTCGGTCGCGTGTGTGACTTCCCGAAGAATGGCCCATAAGCACCTGCTGCATAACACTGTCAAAGAATCACACCAGCTCGGAAAAAAAAAAAAAAAAAAAAAAACTCTCCAGCTCCCCATTCAACATCTTACAGACATGCAATACTGCCTGGCTAGATACTCCAAGACAAGATCAACTCACTATTACACCTATGACAGAACTACCACCTGGTAGCAATCTCCCACGCAAGGAATGGGTCACCTTAGACCGGATTCGCACAGGAGTCGGTCAACAGCAATATGCACCGATGGGGGCTGCGGCCATCACCAGTCTGCCAAGGTGGTTCTCCATCACAGACTGCGGATCACATTCTCAATGAGTGCCCTACCTTTCATCCACCGGTGGACATAGACATCTCAAACCCCAACCAATCAACAGTGAGCTGGCTCCACCGTTTACAATATATTTAGCTGCTGCCTCATACGCAAGAAGAAGAAGATGACGAGTGTGACGTATTTTAACACATAGAAGTAGTAGTAATATTTTTTTATTAATATGGAACTTTGATCTCGGTACGCGGTAGGTGCGAAAAAGCATCCGCCAACTCGCTCGTTTTGGTTTTGGTTATCAACGAAGATAAGCGTATTCGTGCCGATTCTAAGGAATTAACCGGGAACAGTCCATAAGCCTTGAGCCAGGATTGCTCCAAAGAAAAGGCATTCGCTGACGACAACAGAGGCTTTGTATGTTCTGTAAGTTACATATCCCAACTAGGACTACTAAACGCTGTTGAAGGCTTTCAAAAGAACAAAATGTACGCGCTATGAAAGTTTTGCTTTGTTTTACGTTCGTACGCCATCTGGAATAATAAAAGAAGTAAACGCTTGTAGGATAAATCGTAACGTTTACTCTGACCCCTCTGAGCGATGTTTTAAGGGTGGTCTGTAGGGCTGGCGTAGCTGGTTTAGTGAGCGCCAATTAAAGTGACATTCATAAATCAGGTGGTGATCATAAACTCTTTTGCTTTGCTTCTAGTTCTACAACCCCCCCCCAAAAAAATAAACCAATGTTGAAAATTGCAATTGACTATAACATTCCGTTTTAATTTTTATTTACGAGGCGGCCTGTTTTTCAGTTCCCCATCGACCACCGTGTTAGTTTACATTGTTCCGATCCGGATAAGTACAACTCAAACTGCTCTAGGTCCATAATAAAAATATATTTGACTTACAATACTGTCATCAAAGGTCAGCGATATACAAATATTCGCTCATAACATCAAAAGGCACAAAAAGAATCACCCGAATCTTGGAAATAACATTTTCTTCTTCTTCTTGCGTATGATGCAGCAGCTTAATGTATTGGAGTTGGTGGAGCCAGCTCACTGTTGACTGGTTGGGGTTTGAGAAGTCTATATCCACCGGTGGACGAAATGTAGGGCACTCGTGTGATTCGCAGTCTGTGATGGAGAGCGACATTGGCAGGCTGGAGATGGTCGCAGGCCTCATCGGTGCATATTGCTGTTGAAACAAACGACATGTGCCTGTGCCAATCCTGTTCAAGGTGACCCATTATTTACGTGGAAGGTTGCTACCAGGTGTAAATGCATGTTCTGGCTGTTGTTTTGTGAGCGTCTTTTTGAAAATAATTATTATAGTTAAATGTATACGTATATTTTTAAGGCTTATACATTCTACATGTATTTGTTATGTGCTGTCTACTCTGCATTAACACAAACGTTGATGTTTTTGGTGTGTCGGTAGTGTCCTCGGGTTTTATTTTTTTAACCGTGTAATGTAAATAAAATAATAAATATAATATTCAATATATCCAAAGACTGACAGCAATATTATTTTTTATTGACTATTACGAAAAGAGACGTATAAAATAAACAATGGTACCATGTTCAGAATGGAAGAACATTTTAATTCGTATAATGGTGCATCTTCTGTTACGGAAGACTTTTAATGTCCACATTGTTTCATAAAACTCGCAAAAACATTGAATTCGTACACTTAATTTATCAACAGATGTATCAAATACTATAACTACCGACCAATTTCAATAATTACTGTTAGTTCTCTATGATAGGGCATCACGAGTAAGTTGCAACAAAACAAAATTAAGTTTGAACGTACCAAGGGCTATGGTATAGCCCATATTTCATTCCTCAATACTCAACAATGGCTGGTAGTGTAATTCGGCCAATGTTTGCCTCTGTCTTCTTACATGCACATGCAGTACTTTTAAGAGTAATTTTTTAAATCACAAGAACTTGCTTGCTGTTTGTACTGGATTAATTTACAATTTCAAAAAGAGAACTCTCCCTCTCGTGTACAAACTCGTGTGTCCGATATCAACATTCGGTACGACTTCTGGCATATATTTTAATACCAGAAGCGTGTTCTTTTTACTTCCACAGCCAAGTGACATTTTGGAATTCATGGTAGTCTAGCGAGCACTCATCCAGGCTTATAGACGAGATCAGTATCACCACTATGAAGAAAATGGTAGCTATACGTACTTCAAAACTTTCACCTCTGTCCGTTTTGTATACACATTGTCGTGTGAGTGCAATAATGACGTAAGTGCAATAGCTGCCATTTGTCAGAAATCCCTATCAAACATAATATTATGCCAAATGTTTGGACAGTGGCTTTTGAAATGGTTCTTCAGGTGACACAGTCACCTGACGAACCATTTCAAACGCCAATGATTCAAGAAAAGATCAAGTGAAAGTTATCTTAATACATGGCAGCACACAGATATATCACATGGCAGCTATTGCCCTTACGACCTTCTTGCACTCACAAGAGGACTTTAATACTCATCCGTCGGTTGAACCGTGTTTTATTGTTTCTAACAACAGAAACCGGAAAGACACGGACAGAACCGGCGGGCAACCGGTTGAGATTTGAAGCCACCTCTTTTGAGTGTACTTCAATACCTTATTCGTTTTCCTGAATATACAATATTATTTTGTTATATGATCGTCAAATTTTTGTTCTTTGGATGTATTTTGAGAAGAGTAAAAGCTAAAACTCCCATACCTCTTCGAGAAACAAGTTTCTTCTTTTCTCTTTCTTGCGATGCTGAACTGTTTGCGATTACAGTAAACATCCTCTTAAAGGTCCCAGGAAATGCAAATATAATTGATGTGGTTTGTGTCAAGTCTACAAGGAGGGGCAAGAAAGCATTCAATATTTGGGTTGGTGATGACATCATTAGTGACTATTGATTTTTCAGAGAGTAATAGAAAATTCCAGGTGACTGGTGTGAATCTATTCATGGCACTGACTGAAAATCAATAGTTTCACTAATGATGTCACTGGTAGTGTATTCTTTTTTGTGGTCCTGTTTATTGGAATGGAATGCCCCGTAAAGATTTGGACTAGGTTTATCATTTCATTTCTTGGGACCTTTAAAATTAACAGGATCTAAAGATTTATTAAAGTATATTATAGTAGTCAGCGTCGAGCCATTTAAAACGTTAATGGCTTCACTGACCAGGTCTCATGGATGAGTGCGCACCACACTGTAGTAGGGAACAGGTGCAGCATTTCTTAAAGTCATTATCAGCGAATTCTTCAAAAAATAAACAAATTGCGCCCTTATTTGTTATCATAGATCCATTTTTTGCACTGTTGTATTGGAAGTTTTTGTAGTAAATACCCCTGTAAAGTGGCTAAGCTTAACACGCTGCATTTGTCAAAAATAGGGATTTTTATTCATGTTATTAGTAAACAAAACAGTCGTAAATGGCATCTTCAAGACAGCTTTAAAATGCTTAGTGCCTGTTTTTCACAAAGCAGTAGTACAAGGTGTTGATTTGGCCTAATCACTAACAAAAGACAAACTGGGCATTTTGAATTTTGAAAAAAATGACTGATTGTGGCTTTAAGTATAGACAAAATAGCTTAAACAAATCCATATGAACTTAACAATTTGAGTTGCTTCGACTTTACATTACAAGTGCATGTGACGTTGTGCGCCAGTGTTTAGTGCACTCTCTAAAGCTCACGTACAAACTCTTAAGATCTCCAGATACACGTTTTTTAGTCTTGGGCAACCGCAGAAAACTTTACAAAATACACCTACATGAGAACATCAGAGTAGCCTTGAGGCAATGATAGTAGTGTCTAATTAGCATTCGAAGTCAGTAAATACACAAGATGCAACTCCATAACATTCTCTCCTGTTCACTGATAAATATTACATGTTGTGATCCTATAAGCCCAGTGGTGGTATTTTTGAAATGTTATACTATGTAGAGGACGCCGTCATGTGTTTTAAATGGAGTTAATTTTACAGGGATATACAATCAGTTAAATCATACCACGTCGTCTAATAAGCGCCCCTTAGGGCGGATTTGGTTACAACAAGTTTCAGGCTTTGTAACATGCGGTATCTGTCTTGGAACAAGAATGGCACTCTACCATGAACGACGAGAGTCCTTTAGTAACAAATGCGTTAGCCGAAAGACTTGTTTCCTTGAATGTTAAATGAGCAACTAAACTGAATATTAGATTTGCTTGGTAATTTGTGTATAACTCACACTAATATGCAATGCAGATGTACATGGTCATGTGTCTTATGGTGGGACACCTTTGCGTTACACACCCCAATTTTTGTGATTTATCCTCCTTTTCACTTATTTACTATGTAATTTAAAAAAATATACATCTGACACCCATAAGACTATCTAAACTAGTTTCATGATGGTATACAGGGTGGTCATTAAAATATATAGGGTGATATTATGAAAAACGTCAAATTTTATTCATTACATTATACTTTATTATATTTTCTCCTGTGGTAAAGAATCTTAAAACCAAGTACATATTATAACAGGGTACACCATAAGCTTCAATAAAATATATAATTATAATATGTTTTGATGAGCTCCGATGGTAATACAGGGTGCACAAAAATAAGTAAACAAACTTTTTAAAATTTAAGGCCATGTAATCAATATTGAATATTTTATGAAAATGTGAAAACAGTAGCTACTCTATTGTCTTGGGACAACTCAGTTAAGTCTGGTATGCCATATAAATGTTAACCAGACTCATTAAAAAATATAGGGTTTAGTGTGTGTAAAATAGTACATGTCAAAGGTGCTATCAATGCAGAGCACTTTAAGTTTCACATATGTGTAGTTGGACTTTCTTGAACAAGCCCAAATCAATTATATAATGTCAACTTCAAATGTTAAAGCTTTGTTTACTTTTAAATAAAACTTTTGAATACATACAGGGTGTCTAAATTGAGATTGAATACAGATAATATAGTCATGAATGTCAACAGTACAATTAACATATGAACAGAATAGTGAGGATGCTCTGTGAGATAACTACTTCAATGGTGTAATAAAGGGGTATTTTATAAAATTTTTCAGCTTCTGTGACCTGCTCATTACTAATACTACATTCATATCTCATGTTCTTACCATAAACAATGTTAGATCAAAATTTTGAGCACTTTATATAGCACGCAATAGTGTTTAAGGTTTTATGATGATTAATTAATTAACCCAATTAATGCAATTTATTAATTACCATTTTTGTGGAGACTTTTGTAAGATTACAGGGCTATATTAAAATTGCATTTGTTTACAATTTATTGCGATTTTGTTAATTTTCAGTAATACATGAATATGAACGGTCTTGACTTTGATCAATCTAATCATTAATTCTGGTATTAATTGCAAGGTAAATTACAGTTAAATTTTAATTTTGCTTCAGAAATTACCAACGTCCACCAGGAAAGGCTAGTATTATGTTAAAAGCACATTCTGTATAAAATTAACACACATTACATTATGTGTCAGAACAATAAATTCCTTTTCCCATTGAGTTTGTACATACTCCTCCAACACCACTCCTCCACCGCCACTCCACCAGATTTACCTTCGTTAATATTTGGGATTTTTTTGCTAATTAAACAAATGTTAATGTGCAAATGTAATACAAATTTATAAAGTAGAATAATAAAGCTTTGAAATGAGCCCTAACTTAAAATAATTGAACAATCAATGCTCTTGCAGCAGCCTGTTGAACATAGAAGGGGAGGATAAAATGTAACGCCACCAACTATATAGTGTCCCACCATACAACACATGACCACATACAATTTTTGTTGATAATAATATACAAGATACATATAAAAGAAAATTAACAATACCTTCGCAAAGTGATACTAAAATAAATTATACACTTCTTTCACAACATTCGTGCGCAATAGGGCAAGTACTATTATGACCTTCCAATGTAATCCACCAGACTAAAGACAGAAATGCCCAAACAAGCTTTGGACACAGTAAAATGTCACAAAATATTTCGAACTCAAACACCAATCCATTTAAACACATTCCCACACCACAACAATCGCCATTACTGCGAGCGTCATGTGCAAGTCTTTTGTCTAAAGTACATGTGACTCGTTACAATCAACATCTGGCTGAATACAAATAATTCTGGTTATACCTCCAGTTGTGGCTAATCGGACTTGTAGTTTATAACGAAACAATTTAATTTTAATAAACTTTTATGTCTGCCCTATCCAAAGTTCTCAACGGTTTCCAAAACGTTTGAAACCGTTGAGACTTTAGGCAGTACAATAGTACTGTATTTTAGGGCTTTGAAAATTAGATCCTGTAGCATTTGTAAGCCGATCCATCGATCCTTAAACGTAATATTCTGTCTTTAATCAGAGTGGGTTATTAAGATCGTATCATACATTTAATTATTTGTTTAAACGGTATAATTTACAATGGGATACAGTTGGATTCAATGTTCCCATTGGGAACAAAAACGTTGGTATTTCATACCAGACCTGTACAATATAAAGACTGAAATATTCTAAGAACCTTAATCTCAGCACTCAAAACGATTTTAAAATTACACCAAAACTATACATTAAATAAATCATGGATATCACTGGATGGATTAGCTTTAATGATCAACATCAAAGCTATCACAAAGTATGAACACTAAATTTAAATTTACCGCTTTCCTTCCTCTACAGGCGCGTACCCTGGGTAAGAGGGATGGCGTGGACATTTCACCAGGGTTACTCTAATCGCTATATCACTATACATTATTTTGAACACTGTCGTGTTTTGTTTTAACTTAAAGGAACACAATGGCATGAAAACATATTACGCCCTAATGAAATGGAACCTTACTGAAATCATTTCCACAAATTTGAAAACAATTTGGATGTTTATATTCGGTCAAAACAGCAAGAGTTACAGGAGATTCGTGCCACGGAAAATCAAGGTGTTGACATCCCTGCCAGAATGTACAGCGTATTTAGCATGTTTTTGATGGCAGTAATGTCAGCATCCTTGACTTTCTGTGGCAGCCAGGGATGTTGACATTACTGCCAGCATTTTGACAAACTTGAAAAGCATGTAGTCATCGGCTCACAGACTATTGCTATTGCATATGTGCTAATTACCAGCTAACCCACCTTTCACTTGTCAGATCAATTCGCTGATGTAGTGCACGTTAGTATCCATTGTTTACTGGTTCACGCCTTGGCTCATGCAACTGTTCCGAATTATGATTTGCCATAACCAAAGTTAGCGTGAACCAGTTGACCTGGCAACGGTCTTATTCTAACGTGCTCTACATCAGCGAATATCTATACTGCGGTACAATGTCTGAATCCCGGTGTGGCAGGAGATATAGTCCTCCGGACTTACAGTCCGTCTACAACGGTGAAGAATAGGGCACTCGAAACATTAGTTTAACGCTTTATTCCGTTGTCGTCTATTGAGCCCGGACTATGGTTCCTACCGGTCTGAATGATTTTGAATTGTGTCAAAAACATGCTAGATACATTGCAAATTCCGGCAGGGATGTCAAGAAGGTATCGGTATCTGCAAGAAGGTATCGGCATGCGTGCTTCTTGCGTGGAAGGTTAGGCATTAGGTCTCTTAAGCATCTGCACCCCCATAAACCGGAAAATTAAAGGTCGTAAGTCAGCAGACATGCAGTTTTTTACTTACAGTATTTTTAATACTTAGTTTGAAACAGTTGAACCATATTTGGATTGCCTAGATGGTAAAATTTGCATGAATAGCCAATTCCTTAAACAAAAACTATAAAACTGTCACCTTTGTTATCACATTACCGCGCATCATTTTAAACCAACGTAATTGTTCTAATAGATATAGAAAGGTTTGATACAACAGTATAATTCTTTATCTTTTGATAATGTATGTGTTGGGATTGAATATGTTTTTTCATATTATATTTCTAGTAAGTATCCTTCTTATCTACATTAATTGTTCTATCGTGTTTAATTAGTATTAATCACTGCCCTATCAAGTGAAAAACATTTTAAAAGCATACGTTACTAATACACTATTATAAAATTTAATCTAGTGTACTGTCACCAATTTTATTGCCGCCATACACAATATGTTAAAAATTGGAATTTACATCGTCCACATACGTTTTTATTAATAATATTAAAACGACTAATAAAACCATAACCTAATAAATAAATGACGTTTTAAGCCGTTTTGCGTGCAGGAACAAGATGGAGACGATATTCTAGTTATGGAGTTTGATCGGTTTACCAGGGGGCGTAACCAGTACTAAGCCGTCGGGGGGAGACTCAAAGAAGGTTTCCTGATTTTTCAGGCGCCAATTTTTCTGGCTCGCTATGCTTGCCAGTAGACCCAGCCTGACTAACCCTTCACCCGGTCCCTTTCTTTTCTTCCCTCTTTCGTTTTCCCTTCTTGTCCCTTCCTTCTTTTTACCCTTTCTTCGTCACTCTTTCCCTCTTTTTTCCTTCTCTTTTTCTTTTCCTTCTAGGCGCCTTTTTTCCTTCCCATTTTTGGCTCCGCCGTCCGATTTTTCCCGATTTTTGTGTCCGGGGTGAGCGTGCCCCCCCGGCCCCCCCATGGTTACGCACACTGGGTGTAGTAAGACATGTCTTACTTGGTTGCAAATCAAGGAATGTGACCGGATCTCTTTGTAAAAGTGCAATTCTATATAAAATGAAAATTAAAAACAATATTGGGCTTAAACAATGTTGGTTGTTTTCTGTCCACCATTTCTACAAGTGATCCTTTGGCAAATGTCATTAACTGACTCGAAACTTCCAACAAATAGAGAGTCATGTATATCACACATTTAACTTTAAAATTATATACACAATTACCATTTACATATTCGGCATCCTCATAAAATTAAACAAATCTTCGTCTTTATGGTTTGTAGTGACCGCACATGTAAATTACCCACGCAATTTCCATATTTTCCATTATTTGTGAGTGTTTTTATAAGACTTCAAACTACCTTTACTTACTTAGAAGAGAATAAGTAAAACAATGTACAGTAAATGAGCCTGAAAAAAGAAGTTTGATTAAATGCTGATTATAGTCCGGAATAACTGTCTACTTGTGTTTCTATTACAATATTTTGTTTATTGTTCATAATTTTTTTTGTGGCAAACAATGTGTACAAATGTCCCAGAGATTATCCAAAATTGTAATATGCCGAAACAATAAAAAAATGTGTTTGTTTTCCTATGATAAAAAACTTATCAAAACGTGTGTTTCGTATATGAACCGATCTGCATGAAATTTTCGCATTTGTAAAACAGTACGGGATATCTACAGTAACATCCTTTCCAGAGGGAGATTGTTTTACACTCCCTGTAGTTTAATTGATTGTTTGACAATGACGCCAAATCTTGTTAATCTTCACAATTGGCAGATATTAGAATCCATTAATATCTCATCCTGTGTTATTACAAGAATATGTCCAATATTGTACCTTAGTCGGAACTTATATTACACCTAAGGTATGGGTGCAATAGCTTTTGCCTCAAAGGGCAACGTGTTGACACCTCTAGGTTCATTAAAATGAATTTTAATTTGGGAACCTGACACTTCATCATTGTTAAGTTATTGTCTATGACTAAATGACTAATGTCTGTTTTCATAGTTTAGGGAAAATGTTCGTCAGCTACGTTACACTAAATAACTGATTAGGAAGTTTGAAGTATTTAGGTGTCTTTTACCTGTCTGCCATTTTGTAGCAATGAATGCCCTTCAAATCATCTTGTTACTACAACATTAATGATTTTTTATTATCATGTCGTTCACGAAACGTGATCATTTTACTTCGTTTGAATCCTTCAAATATGTCCTTATCTAACCCTTATTATTTGTTGGAACAAATGCTTAAAATAATGTTTTTATACATACATTATTTGTTTTTTTTTCAAAAAAAAAAAAAAAAAAAAAAAAAAAAGAAAAAAACTAATTTTTTTTTTTTTTTATTTTTTTTTTTTTTTACGACACACTAAACATTAGCGCTTGAAGTCCACGAAAATCGTACGCATTCCTTTCTTCAAATCATCCACAGAAATAGTGCTGCTACATATTATAAATGATTATAAGCGTTTAAAGGTGATTTTACTGCAATATCTGTGAGCGAAAAAAAAAAATTAAGGCGCATTTCGGGAATCAAAAGCTTCGTCCCCCGTGAACCCTAATCTAATGCTTGGCATGTTCGTCAAATTTAGATGTAAGATTCAGTAGTTTTCTGCCATGAAAGGTATTTTTCTGTCCTGTAAACGGGACGGTCGGTATACGGATAACTTGATATCAACATTTGTTCTAGCTAGAAAGCACGATCGGAAATTAACTGATCGTTTTGTGAATAAGCTTTTTTGGCAAGGATATCTAGAACCTTCTACAAAAAAGGTTGGCAGTATCGCGAAATTCTCCTTTAATAAAGCGGAAACAATCAATGAAACATTATTTGTCATGTAGAACGATAGCAAAGGTTGGAGGTACGAACAAATTCTCACAAAAACGGGATTTCTTTATAAAACATCAATCACGCGTACTATTTACTACACCTTTATGGGGAAACAGGAATTTCAATGACATACTTTCAAATTTAATTTTTGTATATTGCGCAACATGAGGTGTTTTAATGATCGTATTGCCATAATTTGTTTATCATAAATATATCATTTTAGTATGCCTGAAAAGAATAAAACCAGCCAAAAATTTCGACAGCTACAGAATTTTTGAAGATTATTAATCAGGTTTGTCCTTAAAGCAATATTAGCACATTCGTTTGCAGGGCGCCCCCAATTTTTAAAAATTGGATGATTTTACACGGTTGCATTGGTAAGGCTAGTAAACTATACCATGTGATGGTTGAAGACTCGAAAATGTCTGTGGTCACAAACGAAGGAATTTTGTACTCGAACTAATTTATCGGGGATCCCGATAATAATTCAACGGTGCTGGAGGCCTTCCATGTGAAATAGAAGGGAAAATAGCGACATGAGGCTCGAGGTCTACGCTCATCCCATTATTGTTTTAATAGTTCGGGCAATTAAAGTTAGAGGTTATTTCTCGAGGTGGCACTGATTTCATCAGGAACGGACATAAAACTTAGCATTTCAAGCTCTTGCCGTTAAGTCCATCGGGTCCATTCTAATTACAAATCGCTTTATTTTGTTGGGGGTAATACAGACGCATTTTTTAGCAACTCGTTCGCAAGGTATAGTTTCCTAGACAATTACCAACGTAAATGTGCAAAAAATATCAAATTTGGAAAAAATTTGGGGGCGCTCTTCAAAAATGTGCCAATATTGCATTAATTGAAGCAAGGAATATACAAGATAACACACTCATAACATTCCAGGTTTTACACTTGTCTAGCTCGGGGATATTTTTTTTCTGAGGTAATATTAACCACATCCTGCATGGATAGGGATATAACAAATCGGTAGGTCTTGAAAAAAAATACCTTGGTTACTGAAGTGACTGAAAGAAGTGGCACAGCGCCCTCTTCGGCGGAATGTTCCTATGAACTATAAAAAAAGGAAGAGTATGCCAGGAATTCACGCGATTTCGCTTTTCGTTAACGTAAATATGTGCTTAGCCATCGATCCACATTCCGACAGCATTGTGAACAAGTTTCAAATTAAATCTTGTTTTGGCCAGTGTCCAAGACCCTAATTGGCACATTTCTTTTTCTCCTTGTATTGTGTGTACAAGTCGCACCCCACAAAATTTGATGAATATATTGGCTATGCATTTCCAAATGGAATGATATATTTATATCCGCCAAACGAGTATGCTGTCCAAATATGAAGAGTTTTACCGCCTTTATCTCGTAGACTCGGGATGATCATATTGTAATTGTTATACATGGTGTGTAGATGAAGCATGCTATCAGGTTTTAATGACAACCACAACGTGACTTTCTGTCAATGGCTGTGATTCTGATACCTTAATGTTGACAATAACCAGTGGATAGTCACAGGGACAAGTATTTCTTTGCACGGTATTTAATGAAGGACAATATAGTTTTAGTAATGTTCTTCTTGGTCCGAACCTTTATGGATAGCATTTCCTTAATATCAATTGTGAGAAGAATATGGATAAGGCAGTTAAACTTCAAAACCTCCTATATTTAATCTTACGTCTCATCCCCCAATTTCACCATGTGAAATTGAAGGTATCAATGAAGCTTACAGATACGACTTGTACGAGTTTTAGCTTTACAATTAAATTGCAGAAACCTCTCTCGTAAAAGACTTGCAATTACCATTTGATACATCAAGTGGGTCTTAAAGTTTGAGTAGTTGGGCGTACCCGGGAGTAATATGTTTAAACCGCACATGTTTCAGCGTGCCTCGTTAATAGAATCGAAACTATGAGAGTCATTGGAAATGCTTCCTTTAAAAACAAAGAGGTAATTGTTCTCTCTGTGTTTGATTGTCTTATTGATTCCCTGAATTCGGTGTCAAACGAAAATAAGCTAGCAATATCGAAGAAATAACAAATTCAGAATTCTACCAATTTACTAATTCTGTATGCGCTTCGCAGTAAATCATGAGTAGGTTATGTTCACAGGTAGTCTACATCGTCTGTAAATTCCGATTCAAAGCCGGTATTAGTTATAATATTTTTGAAGAATGTAAGGGCTAAAGGTGCTTCAAAGTGATGGCTAAAGTGCCAGCAAACACTGCACACATGTATATGATGAGAAAGACACGATCAATCCCAAGTGCGATGTATTTCCAATCTTCACGAGCCTTTAGGCTTGAAATGTAGACATAAAACTAAGATATTACAATTAAGAAAATTTTTTCATCTTTACAATTCAAAAAATAATAATAATATTAATGGTATTATTTTGTTAAACTGGAAAAATTGGGAGTAGGAAAATACAATTCGTTTCCATTTAAAAAACAGGCTGAAAATGCAGAGGAGATTGTCTCAAATTATGTGCCGGTAAGCTGAAGGTGGTAGACAACTGGACGATTGGTAATTTTATAGTTAACAAGGATTTGATTATACACCCCTTAAACAGTTTGATTTTTCACTCCGTTATATCTCAATATTTTGAAAATGTAATGTTTTGTATCAGTAAAACGCTGCTACTTTTGTCAGCATAACAGCATGACACCACTATTTGTAAACAATCCCTTTCTCACGTCCGAGTCCCTCTTGAGTTAATGCAGGACGGTCTCAAATTTGCCATTAAAAAGCTAAAGCAATGGGACCAGTATCAATTGACAATATTGACGCCTTTGAACTAAATAGCTTGCTGGCGGGATTACTTAAAGCTGACTCAGAAGAGATTTTCCCGAAGGGGGGCCCTTCAATTTCAAACAAATTGTGTTTTTGCATTATTCATAATACTTGTCAATTATCTAAACCACTGTGGTTGAAATAGATGAGCTCAAAATCGGATAAGTCCTTCATATAGAAAATTGCAAAATTTGTTATAAATTTCCGGATACGGAAATTTAGTTATACACAGTATCTAGGGCACTCTATACGACAACTAAATTGTTTACTGCATGCAAACGAAAATCGTACATCTCTAATTTGGCATTGGCATTTTAAGTTGGGACATCTTTAGTGATAGTTGACTATTTTCAATAAATTACACCAAAAAATATTATTTAAAAAATCTCTGAGTCAGGACTGTATTAAAAGTACAAAGAAAGGGAGAAACTAATAAATGTTTATTCTATTTTTCCTTTCCAATCTGCTATAATATTACAAAATTACACAAGATTTATCTCGGGACCTCGGAAAGCATGAAGCAAAACAGAACCGAGCTGAGTGAGACGTGCAAGCTTTATGCCGTCCTGCAAAATGATTTATTACCACAACGATTTACTTCAGGGTTAGCACAAACCATACAGATAGGTTAGAAAACCAGCAGCCACTTTTCAGGGAAATTTATATCAATTATTTCCTACATATCATAACCAAATCCAATAAGATCAGAAAATAAATACAGAGGGTAGGCCTAACCACAATTTTGTCTTGTTGGAATGGTTAACACATCCACGACCATGTACTTCATTTCCTGTATTGAATTAAGGCAAACAACACATCAATATATGCACACCTTGTGTCACCATGGGGAGACCAATTTACACTCATATTGTAAGAATGCTCGAAATCGCCGCACAATCTTAACACTTACTCATAAGGGGGGGGGTGGGTTTCCTATGTACCGGGAGCAACTTTATTTTTTCCAGCCGCGATTTTGGGACGCTGCAATATATTTGGTTTATATTTTTTGTATTTGTCTAACGTTTGGTTGCGCTCTGCATTGGTGCAAAAAATTCACAATCCATCGCGTCGTTTTTGGCCTTTAATTAGGTGTGTACCTAGGAACCCCCCCTTATCACTAACGGAAGTGCCCATGACAAAAATGAAATCTATTAGAGTTACTGTGTTCTGATTTTCATCATGCAATACACCTAGTTACATAAACAAGTAAATAATTAATTAAAAAAATCTTGCAAAGTATATTAGGCCATTGGCCTTATATTTTAATACATCATGTCGCGATTTACTGTAGGAACCAATGGTACTATACAAAGTAACCCTAAAAAATATAAAAATGGCATGAGACATTTCTGTTTGTGCTTTTATATGGTCAATATAGTTCATTCCTCGACCAATAAAGCACATCAGCACAAGTCTAGCGACGCAAGCCGTAGAAATGCAGAACACAAATTAGTGTTCTTTTTCGCACATTTTGCACGCTAAATTAAAATATTTTTGCCGCCTAATTTTTTTACTGAACAACTTTCTTGAGTTTTTGTGATTTCTTTATTGTTGATGTCTTTGAAGCCTTCTAACATGGGTTTATTTCATCAAATATCCTTTAGGAAAGTGGTTATGATTATGGGGGGGGGGGGGGGGGGTCCCTAGGACCCCCCCCGTTATGCACTAACTGAAGTGCAAACCCCTTAGCAGTTAAGTGTTCAACACACGTACTGAGCATAGATCATAATTATTAAATTTGCAACGACCAAATTTCATACACACACCCACACACACTACGCAATTAGTGGGGGAGTCCAATTAGCATATCAGTAAACATTAACTTACTATTCACTTGCCACGATACCTATTTATCTACATGTCTACACAATACGCTCAGATGGGGAATCTAGCCACATATATAGGACGGGATGGAAACCAAAACATCCCTTAAGGTTATCAATAAGGTAACATCGAATTTAATGAATTTAAAGTTTTAATATAACAAAGGAGGTCTAAGAGGCAAACACTTTTCCACTACAAATAAACAACAGAAACAAAAAAAAACAAACTCACACCTAAAGGGATAGTGGGTGGGGTTTTTCAAAGCTTAAAAAAAACATCCTACACGGACGGCAACTCGCGTATGACCCAACTCGAATAGTGGCGGGAACCAGTAACTAAAGCCCCATCCTGCTACGAGGCAAACACATAGCAACCGGCACAATAAAATTATGCAACAACCTAGGCACCAATCCTCTTCCCGAGATAATCTCCCTTATTCTGCTAAACGCTTCGCTGCAGAATAAGTTGTCATATAAGTCACAAGGAAACATCAATCAATGTCTAAGTACTCCAAAGGTCAATTGTAGCGCGCTTCTGTACTCTGACCACCAGGAACACCAGCGAGAACAGGCGGTATACATGGTATACATGGTAGCAGATTATTCTTCGTATTCTCTCCTGTCAAATATTGATGGGCAAGAGATGACAGATATACTTCGGGAGAAAGCCTTAACCTAGAGATAGTGATCAGGGCAGAGAAATGAAAAGTGATCTTTGAGCCACAGAGATTTAAAGAAAGAGCAATCTACCAAGTTGAACACTCATTTGGAATAATAAAATGGCTAAAAAGGATGACTTTGATATTTTAGGTATTATTTTTTACATGCACCAAATCTATTTTCATAAAATAAAAGAGCAGAAGAAAACAAAACTGAAGAAAGGAACCTTGAGGAAAATTTCGAATAACGTACATCTTAAAGGGAGATATACCGCATACGACGTTCAAGATTGAAATGTTGGATAACGCATAACACACTATACTACCAACCACATTCTTCGATACCATTCAGAGCAGAGAACTAAAATGATTAGAGGGTTAGATCTGAACATGTCGTTACAACATAAGAGATACCAGGTGGCAACGGCAACACTGATTTACAAGAATGAATACCAGCATTTATCATGTAGTAGACATACATACTCTAATCCTATTGGTCTAGAATAGTTCTGAAGTTAATCAATATTTTCCCGTATTACCCTAATCAAATGTGAGGCCTTATTACCCGCTTAACAATAAACTCTTTAACCAACAACATACAGTTTTGAATGTCCATATATATGACACACTAAGTGTTGAAGCGTGTCTGCATAAGAGACGTCAATTAGCAGTGACGGTGTCCCAGGAGGGGGTAGGACACGATCTGCTCGATTTGGGCATTGGGGATTTAGTGGATTAACCTCGCTGCAAAATAGTGTAATTTCCAATAACGGTCATTTAGATTTAAATATTCGTGACCAGGCCTAGCTTTTTGTCAAGTCTGTGTGTGATCGTTCGATATGCGTAAGAGCGCCTTCCTACAGTTATATAAAGACTAGCACTCGGGTTACGCCAGAAGTTGATGCCATTTCGAATTCTCTGTTGCTGTTAGGTTGGCATGTCCTACCCCCTGCGGTGCCCTGTCAATACAGGAAAATCATACGGTGCAGACGACGTATCGTCATGGCGGCTAGCGGTAGCGAACGATTTGTCTATCACTCCAAAGAGGAGATTCAACAAAAAATTGACGAAAGCATTCCAGTGAATACAAAAAGAGCAAACGCAAAGGCTGCTAGAACATGCCGAGCTTTTCTGCTGAATCATGATGGCGATAGCGCCGTAGATTTTGAGAATTTTGAAGTTGCAATTCTCGATTCAAGATTATCAGAATTCTGGTATGGAGCACGTACAATCAAAGGCACGAAATACACATCAAGCTCTTTGGAAAATCTGCGACACGGCCTCTCGCGTTATTTGCGATCTCCACCATACAAAAAGGCTTATGACATCGTGAAAGACCCTGAATTTAGGGAATCACACGAGGCTTTTAGAGGTGCACTTAGAGAACTGAAAGATGAAGGAAGGGATCGGTCAATCATCATCCCGAGATAGCAACAGTAGATTTACATAGACTCCAATCACAGTTCACAACTAACAGTCCTGCAAATCTCCAGGAAAAAGTACAATTTGATATCCGCTATTATTTCTGCAGACGAGGTTCCGAGAATATGCACAAGATGACAAAGTCCACATTTGAAGTGAGAAAGAACCCTGCAACTGGGGAAAGGTATGTGTGTCAAGTTGTAGACGAGCTAAACAAGCGGATATATGCCAGAAAGACGAGGAGAAAAGAACTGTCCCGTTGAATCTTTTCTGCTGTATCTACAACATCTTCACCCAAAATGTGACTCACTTTGGGCTAGGCCAAAAGCTGACCCTGGTTCTGATGATATATGGTACTACAACCGTGCGTTAGGTGCTGACTTACTGGGGAAGTTTATGAAGGAGCTCAATGTCAAGTATAATTTATATAGAGTCTACACAAACCACAGTATTCGCGTTACAGGAGCGAGCCATTTTGACGCGTAGCAAATTCAGCGCTTCACAGATCAAGGAAGTCACTGGTCATAAAAGCGTGAGCAGCCTAGCGATATATCAACGAGTGTCAGAAGAAGAAAAGATGCAAATGGGTAAGAGTCTTGGCAATAAAAGTTTGGGCTTCGAACATTCTTCTACCAGCACTAGGCCTAAGCCTACTACTAGTCCTGCACCTCAAGCTCAACCTACCATGACTACTATGCCTCTGTCTTCACAAGAAATGTCTGATATTGAGGCACTACTTACCGCTGCCCCACTAGAATTGGTTTTCTCTCAGCCGCAACCTTCTCAACTTGAAAACCCACCGTTATCACATCAGGAAGAGTCGCCTACGAGATCTGATCTAGGTCTACAGCCAATTGACTTCAACTTGAGTCCATATCTTCGCGATCTTGAAATGGATCCAGAATGTGAATTCAAATCAACACAAGTCATGTACCAAAGCTCAGTCTCGAGTCAAGGACGACAGTCTCGCCAGTTGATGCAGCATACTCGGCATGTCTCGCCTAGACAAAGCCACCCTATTTTTGCAGGCTATACAATTCACAATGTCACCGTGAATGTACATCCTCAATCATAATTTTACCAGAAATGAGTACCAAATGTAAATATGTTAACTTTTGGATTTTACCACTTGGAGTTTTGACATTGGGACATTGGATTGGCAGATTTTGTAAACTTTTGAATTTTACCATTTGACATTGGATTTTGACAAAATTGGATTTTGAGACTTTGGAATTTGAGACATGGCTATTGCAGTGGATTTACAGATTGGCAAGTACCATGGCATAGTGCCTACAATTTTATGTTCATCTGGTCATGTTTACTACATGATAAATTCGTTATCCCATGTTTGTTCCACGCAATACGGAAGATATCTATGGTTGGGTGCCGTATCACATTCGGCCTTCGGCCTCATGTGATACGGCACCCAACCATAGATATCTTTCCGTATTGTGTGAACAAACATGGGATAACTAATAGTACCCCCAGGATCAGAACGGTCATTCAAAGTAAAGACGTGACATACGCCAGGTAGACACGACCATGTCTAATAGCAATGCTTCCTTGAGCGTAATATTAGTCAGGTATGCCACGCTAGAGCGGACATAAAACGTCGAGTTTGCAACGCTATGCCGGCGAGTTTGCAAGTTGGCCACGCCATGCCGGCGAGTTTGCAAGTTGGCCACGCCATGCCGGCGAGTTTGCAAGTTGGCCACGCCATGCCGGCGAGTTTGCAGGTTGGCCACGCCATGCCGGCGAGTTTGCAAGTTGGCCACGCCATGCCGGCGAGTTTGCAGGTTGGCCACGCCATGCCGGCGAGTTTGCAGGTTGGCCACGCCATGCCGGCGAGTTTGCAGTTGGCCACGCCATGCCGGCGAGTTTGCAAGTTGGCCACGCCATGCCGGCGAGAGTTTGATTTGGATTTTTATTTATTTTTATTTTTTATATTTATTTATATATATTTATATAAAGTCATCTTTTATTTGTTAATTTGTATTTATTTATTTAGTTACTTTTTATTTATTGTTCATTTATTTATTTTTATTTATTTTTACTTAAGTCTTATATTTTACATTTATATTATTATGCACTGTTTATTCTAACATGTATTTAAAAATACAACGAATGTATATAATAATATAAATATGAAATATAAGTAAATATAAATAAATAATAAATAAATAAAAGATAACTTTATATAAATATAAATAAATAATAAATAAATAAAAGATAACTTTATATAAATATAAATAAATAATAAATAAATAAAAGATAACTTTATATAAATATAAATAAATAATAAATAAATAAAAGATAACTTTATATAAATATAAATAAATAATAAATAAATAAAAGATAACTTTATATAAATATAAATAAATAATAAATAAATAAAAGATAACTTTATATAAATATAAATAAATAATAAATAAATAAAAGATAACTTTATATAAATATAAATAAATAATAAATAAATATAAAAAATAAGTATAAAAAAAAATTAAAATAAATAAAAACAAAATAAAACACTCGCCGGCATGGCGTGGCCAACTTGCAAACTCGCCGGCATGGCGGTGCCAACTTGCAAACTCGCCGCATGGCGTGGCCAACTTGCAAACTCGCCGCATGGCGTGGCCAACTTGCAAACTCCCCCGCATGGCGTGGCCAACTTGCAAACTCGCCGGCATGGCGTGGCCAACTTGCAAACTCGCCGACATGGCGTGGCCAACTTGCAAACTCGCCGGCATGGCGTGGCCAACTTGCAAACTCGCCGGCATGGCGTGGCCAACTTGCAAACTCGCCGGCATGGCGTGGCCAACTTGAAAACTCGCCGGCATGGCGTGGCCAACTTGCAAAAACTCGCCGGCATGGCGTGGCCAACTTGCAAACTCGCCGGCATGGCGTGGCCAACTTGCAAACTCGACGCGGTTTGTCAAACTCGACGTTGTATGTCCGCTCTAGCGTGCCATAGTCAGGTGTAGATACCATGTACGTGTTCTTGTACTTGGAATGTTGATTTTTTTCCATGGAATGAATTACGTATCCCTTAACGTCCCTAGAAAAAAATGCCTACCAACCTGACGATCACCGCAAAAAAGGGAGGTAGCGTGATTTGTCTTGTTAGATCTAGGAGCAATTTCCCCCTAAACCCAATGCAGGGGTCCGCTCCGTGATTTTTGAAAAGTGACAAAAATGGCATTTAAAGTTTCGAGTACAGAATAAAAATCTGCACGAGCTGTAGAAACATATTTTCCTTTATAATAAAAAATACTGATCTTTAACATGTGGGAGAGGATGTTTGTTATTATACCTGTGTCATATCTTGATCATTCACTGTTCTTGATGTAAGGAACATGATCTCTTCAACAGCTCTGTGGATCATCATCCCTTCCGTACTATCCATGTCTGGTGGCCCTGATGGTAGGTAGCGTCGAGACATGACATGACTACAAGCTGTGTGTTTAAACAATACAAATCAGATTTTTCTTATTACGCTACCTAAAAAAATCACTCTTCTTTTACTGACGCAATTCTTTGCGCAATTTTATTGGTTCTTGCCCGTTTCAATTCACAATTTAGATTGGGTATTACACGCTCCAAATTGGCGTTATTGCGCTCATGCCGCGTTTTGCTACATTCTCGCACGCCTGTCAACATTCGTCTCGTTGTGTATGTTCTTTTCGTTCAAGGGGATGATCGATTTTTCTCACTGGGTAATGGCAGTCTATTGTTGTATTTTAAGCCATAAGGATCGCAAAAGTCAGGTTGAAGATTACCTTGAATTATAAAATCTGTTAATTTAAGAATGAGAATGAAGGTATGATTTTGGAACAGGTATAGAAGTAATCATTGTCCGCCGTAATCATAGTCCGGCTACAACGGTAAAGAATAGGGCAATCACGCGTTATTCCGTTATCGTCTATGGAGCCCGGACTATGGTTTCTGCCGGACTATAGTTGCTTTCATACCGGTAATCTCTCTTCGACGAATTGAAACCAATATTATTGCGTCTTAGAGAGTCTTAGAGAGTCCAAAAATCACACTTTTATTCTAACAGTCGAATGTTTTTGCAGTTCATGTAAATTATTCGCTCAATTTCCATATTTTCCGTAACTTGTGCATGTTTGTCAAATTAAACTACCTATTAACATACTTAAGAAGTTAATAAGCTAAATATGCTGAAAATAAGAGTTTTATGATTAATGCGTGTGATAACTAGTAAATATCGTTTTCCTGTTAAATCAAACCTTTCTTTATTGTAGTCGAGATGAAGTTTTTTGGTTCCCTTTCATTTGCAAGATTCAATGAAGTGCCTAATATGCTACAAACAATTATATAACAATATTTTACGGCCGACGTCATGAAGTACGCCATGACTCCATGAAATACGCCGTGAATCGCCGGTCAAGTGGCGGGTAAAGCAATAATGGCACGTTTTGAAGAGCGCCCACAATTTTCAAAATTTGGAATTTTTGCAAAGTTGTGTTGGTAATTGCCCAGTAAACTATACCTGCGAACGACAATGCTACAAAATGCGTATTTGTCATGAAAGAAGTGATTTTGTAATTAGAATTGGGACCCCACAATTAACGCGATTCCAACTTAACGGCGGAGCTGGAAACGCCATCTTTATGTCCGTCCATGATGAAATAATGCAACCTCACGAAAATTACCTTTAACATGATTTGCCTGAACCGACGGAATAACTAATGGATGAGCGTTCCCGACTATTTCACATAGAAGGGCGTTTCCAGTGGCCTTTGAAGTATTATCGAAGATCTCCGATATTAATTATTCTAACTACAAAATTCCTTTTTTTTGTGACATATAGACAATTTCGAGCTCCACCATTCACATGTATAATTACTAGCCAATTACCAATACAAGTGCTGAAACAATAAAGCAATGTGTAATACAAAAACTTTCGTAATCTGCTCTACATACATTCTTTGTTCTACAAACCTCTAAAACCAAGGATGTTATATAGACTGGATAATTAGTCCTTTCACGTGCAGTGTACCATGTAGGGCACTGACATGTTGGCTTTTGTGCGCATTTACAATTATAATATAATAATAATAATAATAACGGAGCATTTATATGGCGCTCTACAAAGCACACAGCGCCTCACAATTATTATTACGCCGCCTTCAAGAAATCGTCACGATCATTTCGCTTCATTTAGGTGGCTGCTCGAAGACATGCCTTACAAGCGCACAAGCCTATCAGCCGTTAGATCGTAATATTCCCCATAGCGGCTACCCAGATTTCGCCTGGGTGGACGAGGAAATTGAGACTAAGTGTCTTGCCCAGGGACACAAACACGTTGACCATAGTGGGGCTCGAACTCACGATTTTCACGGTCTATTGATCATGAGTCCTGCACTTTTTCCGCTAGACCACACGCGCTCTTATTACAATTACAATATTGACGTTGTGTACTATGGGTGTTTTGTTGTCGTTCGTAGTTCGTTTGTATGTTTTGAGGTGCAATGAATATGTAGGTCATGCTAACGAGGGTCGTCGAGTGCCAAATTGTGTACACACATATTTCAATACGGAATAAATCGCAATCTCATCATAGTGCGCAGTTCACACTCCATAGAAAAACGTTTTACACAATTTGGCACTCGCCAGTGGTGTAACAAGTGACTTGGAACCGAGCCGCTAAGTATCATCAGGGAACAACAATCAATGGGAAACGACTGTGGCGGTCTGCCGATTCCCGTAATCAGATTTTCACGTTCCTTCATCACACTCCGTTTGGAGCTTCCGCGGTTGGGAATATTACAAGAGCTTCGACAGGCAAGGGACATAACAACGACCCCATAATGCAGTGGGCACACGGCAACCAGCTATGCTACGCATAATGACTATGCTACGCATAATGAGCTATGCTATAGCAGCCGATAGCATTTATGCAAATAAGTTTGACGCAATCGTCCAATGGCGGTGCCGTGAGGTGTCACCATAATGTGCTTGATTTGGCATGTAGAGGCCTGGTATCATGGAGCCAAGAATATCGCCTTGGCCCCAAAACTTTCAGCCCACAGACTCTACCCATTCTGGTTTGGGGATTTCTACAATGCACTTACGTTGCTGATCGCCCTATATTGATCTATAGTTTGCGAGTGTAATAACATGTGACCGCTTTGTTAAATTTGAAAGGACTCGAAACAGACAATAGGGTGTCGGCATTTCAATTTGAACATCGCTCACAAAGAGATTGCGTAATCATTGGACCGTGTTGTCTAAAACGTTCTCAGTATACGCCCTATAAATCTCATTAGGTGTCCAGCAATCAAGTGCAAATTGGGGTAAATCTATAATCTTCAGAATATCTTCTTCTGTCTCTTCAATGTCAAAGCTAGAAATACCTATAGAGGATATTCACATCATTGAGTTTCTGTGAATGTTCTTCATACACATAAATATTTCAACCCAAAGCATGCAGAGAATACAAAACAATCACCTGCAGATATATCTGATATGTTCAGATGAGTCAGGTGTATTCTTCGTATGCTTGGGTGATATGGAGGGCAAACAAAAAGTCCATTCAACACAATTTACCTTTCGTGAAAAGACCCTTAAAAGGAACATTTCAGACATTCCTGCAGGTGATTCTTCTATATTCCCTGCATCTGGAAGACAGGTCTGGTCAAGTTAACCCATTGACCTAGTGATAGTTGTAAGACTATTGCTTCAGATAGGCTATCTTCTAAGCTAAACCTTTTGAGCACTAACCTGCGTTAACCAACATTCGGTAGTTTACCGCGGATAACTGTGTATCAAGATCTTAAATTCGTGGTGTCAGGATACGGGGTCAGGTATACGTGTGAAAGGGTTATTTGAACTGTACCTACTTAGATATCCAAACCTGCCTACTAAATAGACACGGATTAAACAGTCAACAGGATAATCTTCTCAACAGAGGGACCATTTCTAAATCAGATTAGGCCTTCCCCGACAATAAGATTCTATCCAGAAGAGTAAACCTATTATCGACTAGACCTTGGTATTAGACTCCTGCACAAGTGAACATAACAGCACAACTAGTGTTTTTAATTAAGAAAAAACGTAACGCTGCTTCAAGATATTTTAAAAAACGAGATGTATTCTCAATTTTACGGAATAATTACATAACATCGATTTTAGTTCTTGTCTCGACGTATAT
The DNA here is from genome assembly GCA_023653785.1 of Ophioderma brevispina. Taxonomy (NCBI): domain Eukaryota; kingdom Metazoa; phylum Echinodermata; class Ophiuroidea; order Amphilepidida; family Ophiodermatidae; genus Ophioderma; species Ophioderma brevispina. The sequence continues at coordinate 172,105 of JAMKCH010030585.1, read as the reverse complement.
GTAAGATAAAGAATTAAAAACACTTCCCTGTTAGACTCCGACCTAGCGGCTCGCCTAAAGGCTCGCCGCTAGTCCGGCGCTAATCGGAGTCTAACAGGCTCACCAGACCTTATCAAAACACCATTATTTTTTCATAACGGTGTGCTTCTCATCCTTTACCTATTACATAATAGTTGAGTGGCATTATACGCTGGTGTAGTGTGATGTCAAAATCGATCGTTGCCAAGTCAACTGGCTCACGCTAACCGGATTCATTCTGAACCACGATCAAAATGATCAAAATACAAACCTCAATGATTTTTTAAAAGGTGTACTAACAAACCGAGAACCGGTAACTATGGTATGATATGACGTATCACAGAGCTGCCCGACATGCAACAGCACATAAACAAATGCACCGGATGCGATATGTCAGTGGTGGATAGTGTTATGTGGTATCCTCAAAAATGCCCATAGAACAACGGGATAATACTCGTAGGTGTTAGAAAAGTTTAGGAACTTACCTGTTGTGATATCTGTTTCTGAATCGGACTCTGTTGTACCATCCAGATGATTACGCATGCGCACTGTATAGTTATTGCCTTTATTCTCCATGATAATTTTACTGGAGTCCAAGTGATTCTTGGCTAATGCATCTCTAGTCAAAGCAATGCCAACTGTTCTGTACCTTTTACTGTATCTTGTTGGCCTTTGCATTCCAAGAAATTGTGGCAGTGTATCGATGAATATTACTCTCACCCAATGAGACATCTGATGAGTTTCAGGAGAGCGGAAGCGGATATTTAAACAAAAACAGTAAGACATATTGATGAAGATACCACTGCCATGGTAAATGTTAGGTATTTCACTATAAGTGGAAAGTTATTTGCATTTGCAGGAATTTGTTGAGTAACAAGAAGTAAGAAGACAGCGAGTGACAGGAGGATGGCTGTGCAGAGGGCCATCTTTTCGCTAGTGTCTGGGGGTAAATAAAAGACCAATATTGTGTTAAATGATATCAATGCGCACGGTAGTAATAAATAAGCAAAGTAGTAAAGCGGCTGACGTCGGATTAGAAAATGGTATGTTATATCAACATAGTCTTCCTCGCAGCAAGGATATTTCACCACGTGTCGAACGCATGGCATTTCTGAAATCTCCCACTCTCCATTTGGCCAATAGTCTTTCCTGATGGCATTATTACGAATTGGAACCAAATCCACAATGAATCCATCGTAAGTCCAAGATCCAAATTTCATGGTGCAATTTTGTTCATCAAATGGATAATAGAGGACGTTGATCTTGCAGGAGCTCTTGTAAACGACTGGCGGAAACCACGTGACAGTACCGTTGTAATTGACGTTTGCCCACATGGATGACTGCGAGGTCTTTGACATCATATCGAACGGCCCATCAGCACTAAATATGTTAAAAATGAAAAGAAAATTTGTGAAAATAGAATCAACTTCCCTATAAAGATTGTTCACTGGGGTGTCAGTAATAATGGGGGGGGGGTGCATTTAAAGTCAATATCAGTGATATAACGTGATATTTAGTTTTGGTGATCAACTCAACTATAATATTTCTAAGCTTGAAAATAATCAGAAAAGGGCAAATAACAATGGAATGTTTGGCGCTCTCTATAGGCCAAAGGTTTTGCCTACTTGGAAGCTGGTAGAGAAGCACCTGTGAAGATACTCCTGAGTAGCTGCAGAGGTACTTCACTACTGGTGGCCTTCCTGCATTAAAAATGCATCAAGGGGTACCCTCGGAGTAGTCTGCATTACACCGCGAGTAGGAATCTGGCTGTGTAGGATTAGAATTTCGGAGTATACGGTCTATAGTTATACTGACAGTGCATAGTCACAGCCTGTTTACAAAACATTGTTCTTGAAGCGTCAGCTATGAAATGTTTATAGATTAATGTCTGTATATTTTCAGCTTCGAGTGCATTGGCAAAAAATCAATGCACGCGCGCTCAGTTTGACGACGAATAATGGCACAAGCCCCGCAGGGGCGCATGCCATTATGAGTCTGGTCAAACCACTGTGGGTCAAACTGACAAAAGTGCATTGATTTTTGCCAATGCACGAGAAACTAAAAAAATTACAGACATTAACCTAATTCATAAACGTTATTAAACACACGTTTTTTACCCAAAAAATCTAAATATGTCACGAAATCCAATGCAGTAATGTTTCTAACCAAAAAAATACACACACTTGCCCATAAAATGAATCAATCCAACATCGCGCGTAACCGTTCTAAGCATATCGCGTACGCTCATTAAAGGATGACTCAGAGATTTCCAGATGAGGGAGCCCTCAATTTTCAAATAAATCGTATTTTTTGTAAATATATAATGCTTGTCCATATACTAATCGAAACCCTTCATATATAAAATTACAACTTTGTTATAAAATTCCGGATCCGGATTTTTTGTTATACACAGTATCCTATGGCACTGTATGCTACACATAAATGCTTACTGCATGAAAACGAAAACTCTGATTCATCTCAAACTTTTAAATTTAGCATTTTAGGTGACTATCTTTAGTTTTAATTGACTATTTGTAATTAATACACACAAAATATATTATTTCGAAATCTCTGAGTCAGCCTTTAACTTCCTCACCGTGCAATGACAAATAGCAATGCATGATTTTTGTCCAATCGTATTTCTTCTCATATAATAAACGCTATTACGTGTTATTATAAATGTTATTACGCAGTACAGTAATAATAATATTTGTCATTATTTTCTTGATATGATATTCCCAATCCCCAAGGTCAAAATCGGGCAGATGAAATTTAGGGCTTTAGAAGGTGTACACATGCAGCATAGGCCAGTGGATGTAGTGAGGATCACAGTTGGAGACATGCTCAATGTGTAACCTTTTGAAAATATATAGTAGAACTTTTTCCAGACAAACGATCTCAATTACTTTCACGAATTTGAAACTATGGCATGTTCCCAATGCAGCCTGTAATTACATGAACTGTGAAAGATTTAAAAGAGTGCCCGTGTTTTTCGGATAGTCATCCTTCCTGGAGTGATCTATGGACTGTGTATCTACCTGTTTTGCACCTGGACCACATTCTACATGTTCAGGTGAGTGTATTGTTTGACTATGCATTTACCTGTTTTGCACATGGACCACATTATGTTCAGGTGAGTGTATTGTTTGACTATGCATCCACCTGTTTTGCACCTGGACCACATTCTATATGTTCAGGTGAGTGTATTGTTTGACTATGCATTTACCTGTTTTGCACCTGGACCACATTCTATATGTTCAGGTGATTGTATTGTTTGACTATGCATCCACTTGCTTTGCACCTGGACCACATTCTATATGTTCAGGTGAGTGTATTGTTTGACTATGCATATACCTGTTTTGCACCTGGACCACATTCTATATGTTCAGGTGATTGTATAGTTTGACTATGCATCCACTTGCTTTGCACCTGGACCACATTATGTTCAGGTGAGTGTATTGTTTGACCCTCAAAGACCCTCGCTGCGAGCACTTTCAATTATCCGATATACGAGGGGTGATTGATAAGTTCCAAGCCTAAGGTAGAAAGAGATATGCTACAAAGTTCAAATTTACACCGTCTACAGTTTCATTCTTCAAATGAAAATTCCAGAAGTTACATGTGTATAACTGTTCTATTTTTTAACTTGCAGGTAATCAAACATTGAGAGTTTTGCCGGACCTATTGAAGCAATTAAGCGAGAAAATTAAAAAGTTGAGGAGAGGAAAGCTGACATCGGGGGTGCTCTTCCATCATGACAATGCCGCAGTCCATAAGTCTATGGTAGCCATGACTGCAATCCATCAGTGTGGCTTCAATCTGGTAGAACATCCAGCCTATTAACCCGATTTGGTACCGTCTGACTACTATCTCTTCCCAAAGATGAAAAAGGAACTCCTCACTCAACATTTTAATTTTCCCGCGTAATTGCTTCAATAGGTCCGGCAAAACTCTCAGTGTTTGATTACCTGCAAGTTGAAAAAAAGAACAGAAATACACATGTAACTTCTGGAATTTTCATTTGAAGAATGAAACTGTAGACGGTGTAAATTTGAACTTTGTAGCATATCTCTTTCTACCTTAGGCTTAGAACTTATCAATCACCCCTCGTAAATGGATGATTTCGTAATAAAACTCTACGCCTTCTTATACTTGATTCTTGCGATATTCTCATACCATTCATCGAAAGGTTATTAAATGTAATGATGCAGAGGGATCGTGCCAAATACCAAATTCATTGGGAGGTACAAAGATGCATTGGTATTATTGTACATGTGGACCATAACAATAGCTTATTAATGTGGACAATGTGAAGGCCTGCAATTTATTATTGTGCGTTGTGTCAAAGGTTATTTGAATGATGAAACAAATTAATATTGTCTTCACATTTATATATGAAAATAGAATTCGTATTTCGTTACAGTTGAGTGGAAAACAAATGTCCACCAAGATACTCCGTTGTTGCACAATGGATTCAAAATCGAATTAATTAAAAACTCTTGGAAGAGGAGCCACGAAATATATTGGTAACGGATTGGAAAAAAATCTATAAAACATATAATTGGAAAAGAATCATCATATTGGAACAATGACAACATTGAAGACATTGCCATTAATCAAATTCTCATCAAACTTTGGATAGTGATTCTTGAATAGATTATGATACCTCATATTTTGTTAGTGATCTCAGTATTTTAGACCTATATGCATACATAATACATAACAATCCATTATAATACTGATGGTAACATTAAGTTATTTATAGCAGGCGAATATTAGGTCAGTGTTATACTGTAGTATCGTTCCTACACAATTGACATGTTTCACAATTATGGGGAGGGGGTGCGCGTATCAGCATGAATCGAGTATACCACAGTAGGCTTTGGAGTTCTGCTCAAAAATTATTAGGATTATGCGTTTCTGAAGCATACTTTATACAGTGGGGAAAATTTTCTTTTCACTTCAACTAAAAAAATATGTTAAATTGAACTTACTTGTTGTAAATTAATATATCTGGTGTCCATATCATCTTTACTGGGATTTTGATGGAAGTAATTGCGCCATAATCCACGGGATCCCATGCCAATTTATAATCTTGCCAAATCTAGAAAGAAAACCAAAAAAATAAAAGAACCCAATGGAAATTATGAAATCAACAACATGCAAATCCAAAAAAGAAAACGAAAAACTATGTTTGAACTTGCCTGTTATCTTAATCATCCCATAGAAAAGCACCCTTTGTTTTTTTTCTGTCGTGCACAACTGAAAATTCTAAATCATCATCTTAACGATTTTATTTTCATAACGACATCGTATTCGGTCACTTCAGGTTTGATCTAATAAATTGGTAAGTATTCCAAATATGCACACAAAAAACGGTTTCCAAAAAAAATCGGGAAATGTCCCCGTGTCTCTTAAAGGGATTAGCAGCGATATTGCGAGAGAATAGAAAAATGTGGAAATGCATTTGTTTTAACTTATAAATCAGGGATAAGTGTGTACAATTCCATATAACTAACTACTTTGATGTAGAAACAAACCACCAAATAGTGAAAAAAATTAAGTATTTGAGGAAATTTGTCCCCCAAATAGACATACAGTGATGACGTCTCAGAATCTACAATAAACAGCTGATTGTGGTTTAAACTAGCACAGAATAAACAAAGATCAATAATGCTTGTGCTTGAAGTCAAACTGTATTGATCATGGTACATAATATCACGCTTAAATTCTGGGATATTCACCGAGAAAGGCTTTTTTGATCTCAAGTCGGAATTTTGATACGCACGTATAGAAATTAAAGAATCAGATAAAAAGTACTGCCTTGTCTTTAATACATAGATTTCAAGCCAACCACTTGCAGGTTATGTTTGCATATCCATGCCAGTAACAAAAATACAAAAATATGAATTTTGATAATTTAGTACATGTTTCGGTTTAGCAAATCGCTGCTAATCCCTTTAAGAGACAGATGTCTTTCTAAGAGACATGTGCTAACCGGAGGGTACGTAAAGTATTCTGTGTGGACACGTGTCTCCTTAAGAGACAGGAGAGCCAGATGCATACAGGAGGCTGCGATTGTGAGGGGTGGCTTCAAAACAGCCAGCGGTCCCTCCCCGATTCCGTTCGATTCTTTTCGGTTGCAACTTGTTTCTATTGGCTACAATAAATCGCAATCTCATCATAGTGCGCAGTTCACACTCCATAGAAAAACGTTTTACACAATTTGGCACTCGCCAGTGGTGTCAACACCGCTGTGCTTTGAAAGAGGGAAGGCATTCACCTTTTACCGAAAACATAAATAATGGTCATTTTTGTTATACAATCTTACCTTTGCCTTGGTCTCAGTAGGTTTTGTTGCGTAGTTATATGTGAGTTGTGTATTTATGTACGTAAAGTATTCTGTGTGGATATTTGTAACACTTTGTGGTGAAGAAGGCATAGTGAGGTCCCTACAAGCTAAATAACATTTTATTCGCCACCGGTTAATAAACACCACCAACTTAATTATACACAACAGTCTATGGCAAACTGGCAACATGTTTCTTTTAAAACTCTCACAGAGGAAATACAACGATATCACTTCAAAATACAAGGTATATTCACCATATGACAACATTTTTAACATTATGGTGCCCAAAAAAGCGCTAAACTTAAAGTGCATCGAAAAGCCCAAACGAGATGCTCTATAGTCGGTACGTAATTGATGAGAGCAGAGTAAATCGCCTCAAATTTGTTGTTCAAATGCCATTTGAATTGAGAAAAATGTCAGTGTATCATCATACTAATCATGAGAATACATCACTTTCTTAATAATAACTATTGAATTTTCAGACATTTCAAAGCATTTTTCCCCGTATTACTATGTCAAAAAGTAGCGTACAAATGATTTTTTCGCCTTACGGCGACCTATACGTGGTGTAAACGCACCAATTTTGTATAAAGCATGACACAGTATAGCGATTTATTCTGTAAGAAGAACACATAACCCAATAGCAGTATATGAGGGATGATTATCACTATCCAACTTGTTCAACAACAAGTACCTCAGTTATACAATCTTACTTACCTTTGCTTATAGGTGTGTGTGCTTCGTAACATGGTTGTACATGTGAGATGTGTTTGTTAGCATGTGTGTTTGTGTGTGTGATTGTAGGCAGTGTGTTTATATTTATGGAGAGAGGGAGAGGAGAGAGAGAGAGAGTGAGAGAGAGGGGTGGGACAGAAAAGAGAAGAGAGAGATTGAGGGCGATATATATATATTGCAGGGATGGATGAATTTCTTAATCCTTCTTAAAGAGATTATAGTGGCTGTTGGTAAGAGGCAGCATGGATCTAAAGCAGTAGGGAAAAGAGTTCAAGTACCTGTTTCAGCCAAACTTTCGACACGAAAACCTGGTTTCGCTCATCCTGAAAAAAAAACACACACATAAAGATCATTCCGTTATCAAACAATTATATCAATATTCAAATTACCTGTGTTTTTGTGATGTTACTTCATACTAAACTAACTTAATACTCATTGGAATAGAAACAATTTATTTCAAAACTATTACAAATATACTTTCTGGTATCACATGTGATATTCCCACTAGTAAACCGCGCAATAGGGCGGTAATATTCATAATATTCTTTCCGTAAAGTCAACGGGATGTAAAATATAACCACGCCAAATATTTAACATGAGATTTGGTTTCAGCACTTAAACATGATGAGAATGTTCCTCCATCCAAATAATAGTAATAACCTAGAGAGACAAATATACACTTTAAATGACAATGTTTTGCCTTAGGGTAAGCGAGATGAAAACTCTCAATTCTTATTTCCCTGATGAATTTGTTTCCATTTCCTTTTCCCTCAAAACACTCTTAAAGTCTCCAAATCAATTTCCGTCGTGTCTTCGTCGGAGGTTGGGAGTGCTCTCCTGAAGTGGATGGTGAAGTATTTAGAAGACATTCTGCCATGTAACTCAAAACCTCAAACATTTTAATTACAAAAAAGTATGCTCATAAAGTTGAAAACATTGCCGGGTAAGTTTCAAACTATCATCAAGATCAGGATAGGAACCAAATGCATGTACTGTTAAACAACCTTAAAAAACAATGTCTTAAAATCAGAAGCATTTTGGTTGAAATTCACCGGCACTAGCCTTATTGACTGTAACATTAGTGGTCTTCTATTTTGGTATCCTGAACTTTGTACGTGAGGCAAGATATTGACTGCTAACTTGCAGATACTAACATGCATGTATATTACCTTAAAAAGAGATTCTCAAAGGGGCATAATTTTTGTATACGCTTCAGTCGTTCAAAATATAAACCTCAGCGCCTCGAACTTCGCCAAAAGTGTAAGAATTTGTAATAAGCATTATCACTTACACTGGGGTTTTGTAACCCGTAGTCTTAATCGATTCCAGTCGCAATGTACATGTAGGAAACGATAATTCTTTACGTCAATACAGGGAATTTGAGCTCATTTGAGCCCTTCACTACCAGAGGGATGGCTGCTAATAAAGGTGTAGTATCTTCGCGAGTTTATTTGTAGAGTGTAAACCACTTCCCCCAAGGTTTTGGCTTTCAAGAGGAAAATGACCGTATGTTATTAAGGCAAAGTGGCACAAGAATAACAGCGATGATATTTTACAAGTTTTTACAGTTGTCGTGTATGTCCATGTCGATAACTCGTATGGTGAGATAAGTGAACAGCTTTGTAAGTAATTTGGTTGAACATAGGCAAACGACCTTTTCACTTCAATGATGGCATGAAAGGAGAAATGAAATTGTCGACAGATTAAAATAATGTTTGAAAGAAGTTGTTTTTCAGGAAACTGTTATGTTAATAACATGGCTAAGTGTTCTATATAACTTGTGTATAATAGCAGCAGTTCCTATAGTTTGATCATTACAAAAATGGGAAAAATTACTTCCTCAGGGGTGGGCAACGTCGTCGGCATTCGAACCACCAAGGAATTTAGTCCAGACCGCCAAGAAATACTTTTTGGATCGTCGTCATCTCTATCATACGGCTAAAACAGACGCGGATCTTGTCGTCATCCAAACATCCATATCATTTAGTTAATACAGGTACACGGGGGATGCGCGGGCCGAACGGATAGGTAAGCGACACAGGTAGAGGCGGTAGTGTGACGTATACAGCGTGAATATTTTGCTGACTCAATTGAGATGATGGGTCTACATTTTGAAGAAAATAATCCTTAGACATGCATAAGGGCTTTCCGAAAACAGCCCCCAAGGCGCGCTATAGACTGCAACATTTTCCGGGGTTTGAAAAATGGAGCTATTTTACAGGCAAAATCAGGGGTGTACGCACTATATGAAATGCGCCCAAGAATTTTTAAGGTATTCAGTGGTTGGGCCTCTCCGATATATAAATAGATAAACAAAATTTCACGTTCCAGGTACAATATTACACCTCGCCCATGGCACCTTAACGTCCTTACTTCCAGAGCCCCTAGCACGATGATGGGTACCCAGCAAAACCCTGAGGACACTCCCAGGGTACCATGTATAGCTTTCGACTGTCGTGGATGTGTTCGTTTCCACGCTTTCATTTGTTCAAGAATCGATAAAACAACACAATCTACTTTTCACGCACACGCACACATTTCGTGTTCCACTTCTAAAGGTGACCATTAACCATGTTAATATGGGTCATAGGAGGCTCGCTTATTTGGTTCTGATTTAAAAACAACAAACAAACAGATATAACATTTGTGTTGTCAGACGTGTTCAGGGTTTACAAGTTGAGCTTATTTTAAGTCTTATATGACTGATCGAAAGTACGACAATTATGTCAAAATTACACTTTTAGAGGAATTGTATTTTACAGAAAGACAATACACAATGACGTTCCATCATAACCGAGATCCAGCCAATGGATTACCATAGGACGCGTAATGTAAAAGTAGCGCACTTATGTAATTTCAATCATCAATAACTGCTATTCGCTGTTTGTCGCTCCCTGAACATTTGTAAAGCAAATTATAAATAAAATATTACGCACCAGTAAACAGACTGGTAAAAACAAACAAACAGACAAAAACAAATCAAAACAGACAAACAAATAAAGAAACAAACAATTTGTTGTAATGAAAAAAAGTAGGAAAGATTAGAAGATACGCTGGGTCTTTGCTAGAGAATGATAGAAGGTCCATGGTCCAGGGCCTGTACCTTTTTCCCTGGAGGATCCTTCATCCTCCAAATAAACCTCCGATAGTTAATATTTTCATGATGTTGCAATGCAGATTTAAAAGCAGTCCGGAAACCAAAAATTCAGAGCAAACAGTTCTGTAATATTAGTCCAAAGTACCGTAACTTACGAAGCCAATATTCCCCTTTAATGGAATTGTATTTTATAGCATGCCAAAATAGCTCCTTAAAGTTCTATCATAACTAATGTTATAATAGGCATATCGTATATCCGAGCTTTGTGATCCTTAGGAGGGAGACCCAGCCAATGAATTACTAAAGCTGCAATGCCGATTTACTATGCATTATTCGTACTTGCGCCATACCGAGTCAAATTGCCACCATTACACGTAATGTAAGAAGTAGTGTGATGTGATTTCAGTCGCCATTAACTGTTATTCGCCGTTAGTCCCTAAGCAATTCTAAAACAAACCGTAAATAAAGAGTTGGGCACCGAAACGGGTAGGTTAAAGTTCGAAATACGTCTAAACATGTTTCGTTTACCGTAACATAGAAGAAAAACATTGGATAATTAGGACTAGTGAATGAGTCCTAAACTGGAGTCCATTTAGAAGGAGGTCGCTGTGAGACTGGGGCGTTAATACATCTCAGAAGTACCGGGGTCACCCATGGACTTCCTTACAGGTTGCTCCAATGTTTGGTAAATCTAATTACAAAATTCAATGTAGGCTTTTTAAGCAGTCGTAGGATTATTTGATCCAATAAAACAAGCTTTTTTTGTATTTCTACACAGACAAAACAAATTACATAAAACGCGTAAGCATTGAACATCATAAAATTTAGGTACAGAATTTACCGAATTATGTAACATTTTACTTACTTTAGGTAAAAAATAATTTAATTCAGGTAAAACATTTTAATTTATTAATATAAGTTTCATTTTCTGTGAGTAGTGTAAAAAGGAATATATCTTTATTAATTACCACCGCATTTTTTAAATTTGTTTAACTTAAGCTTTTTTAATTAATATCACCACTGGACTTAAGATAATTTCCCTAATGGAGTTCTAAATGTTTGTTGTAAAACATCTCTGAGATAGATCATTTCATTATAAGACACACTGCGAAATTTACGATGTAGGGATTTAATTTCGAATTAGATTGTGCTTTGTGTTATTAACAAATACATAAAAGAATGCAGAAAAGTGCTTTAGATAGATCATACTGTTTTCTTAAAACCAAAATGGGGACTTGGGACATTCAGAAATAAAACAAAATTACCTAAAATATGTTAATATCAAAATGTCAAAAATTGGAGTTAATTTGCTTTACCGTCTAGTGGCTGCAACAAAATCGGGTGCACTTTCACAATAAATCACCTATTAAGAGACAACAAAAACTGTTTACAGTTTGATCATACACAGGGCAAATTTGACCATGTTCACCTTGAAAAATACTAACGCGCCAACATCTCAATTTCGAGAAAACGCGAGAGCGCTTCTCTCACGAGATTTGTTATGAAACCTCAACAATGAGTTTCAAAGACCTAAGGTATGTATTAAAATGGCGTACATAGTAAGGTTGAATGCAATATGAACTGCATTTGCATAAAAAAACCCAAGGTGAAGCATGCTGTTCCAATTGAAAGATTTGGGAAGCCGGGGACTGGTCTTACGGATTTCATTTTTTTATATGGTGCGGTGCAATATGAACATTCCGCTACTTCAAATCATTTGCATATTTTGATGACACTTAGCTTATTTCATTTTCTTCCACCTTAATGCCCATAAAATGACCTATATTTTCTGTTCTCTGTTATTTTTCAAAATGATAATGAAAACAGCGTTTAGACTTTGAATTCTCATAAATACATATCTATCTCTTTGTCTACATATCTATTTATGTTTAGTATACAATTTACTGCATCTACAATATTATTTGATATCTTCCATTTTATAAAACAGATCTGCACATTTGCTATAAAACTATAGATAATAATTCCTAATCGTAATTCGTAAAAGTTGAATACTGTCTATACATCTATGTTAAAGCATAAAACAGATTACTTCATTCCTGATTCGTCTAAACCCATGCTCGTTCATTTTCAAAATCTCTCATCAACAATGTCAAATACTAAGTTGAAATCTGAGGCAATAAGGTTAATAAGAAAATCTTTCTTCTCAACAATTTAGGGGCATATTTGACCTCAATGTACGAAATGTGTTCTCTTTTACATTTTACTTATTCCACCTGGGCCCCATCAGTTGGTAGGTGGTGTATTATTTCACGTGGTGCGTTTCCCCTCAAGGCTTTGTTAAGGAGGAGAGTGAGTTCTCAAGGAGGCGCTGTTCAACTGATAGCCTAAACTCTTCATTATCATGCACGTTGCTCATCGAATCTTTTCCTCCGCTCGCTATCCAGGCAGTTACTCGACTTCCCGGTCGATGTCTAGGCGGACCTATATAAACATTAGCGGTTAGAGTCTGTCCCGTGAGGTAGATTGACTCGTAAATGAAATGAAAATGTTTATTCAATGAAAATCAGCTAAAATAATTCGTCAGAAAACAAGACTGGCGAGATGTTGTGATGAATATTGTGGAAGAAAGACAAATTCGTCAGCTAGTACAAATTTTCTACGATCCCTTTTGTACACAAAGTACACAAGTCAAGTCTTCCACCCAGGTCTCAAGCGTTTCTTTCCTCAAATTGAATTTTCGGTTACGGATAATTAGCCGAATCTCGTGGGAGGATATCTTTGTAAATACGGCGAGCTTCGCAAAATTGGCATGCATTTATTTTTATTCATAAACGGGTGGTTTGTTGATATCATATAATTCTAATATTTGAAGTCTGGGCTACTATTTACATAAACCTCCCATTTTTTGTCATTTGAGTACCCATGTAACATCAGTGAGTGTTAAGGTAAAAGGTGTATACGATTGAAGTATTCTACCACTATAATAATTTCTTCTTTTCAAGTATTGTAAGCGGGAAACAGTGTAGTGTTATGTACGCGTATGTTCTTCTATATTTTAATGGACAAATTAAAATAACAACAGCAGAATCAATAATAACGACTACGACGAGAACAACAACAACAACAACAGCAACAGCTACAGCAGTAGCAGCAACAGCAAGTCTTCATAGGTAAGCATATATGTGATGCCTATGGGACATAATAAGTACCTGAAATCGTGTCATAAAATTCGTGTCACACATAAAGAATAAGCCATTTTCAAAACACTTTATCCAGGTGAAATACCTTGCAAACAAGAATATACTACTAGCAACAGTAATATCTGCATTTCTTGCGCATACACTTGTCCGTGTTGCAAATTTAGATTCATTCATTATTTGGGGTAAGACTATTCTTTTTACCCGCGGTCTGGATCATGAGCGGGCGCCATTTTGAATAAGCGATGCAGGCTACGGTAAGGAACCTATTCAGCACCTGAGTCATTATTGATAAGTTTGCTTTTGGTCATTCTCTAGTCAAACCGACAAAGTGGCAAGGAAATGCGTCTTTAATATAATCCAATATTTACGAAAGGTAATAACCCTTTTTGTCACTAGAGCAATTCCAGGTTTACAAAAATTGTATGCACGCAATGAGATAAGCATTTGTTTTGTTATTTACAACATAAAAAATAACACTTGCAGGTGATACTGGATCTTAAATGAAGCTATATGATATCTTAAAATTCGCACGTCCAAGTAAGTCTAAAGCCTTTGCCAGCAATTAGGATTAAAATATATAGTGTTTTTACATCTTATTGGTGGTTGGAAGATCTTTTATGTATGAAGCGTACCGCGTATTTAAAATACACGCACGCAGAAATTATTACGTACTATCTGTCCTTAGCGCTGTCTATAAGACATTATACCAGAGGCTTAGCCAGAGGTGGCAACAAAGTGCAAGATATGTTCAGGCCCGTAGCCAGGAATTTATGTGGGGGGTGCGGATTTGCCAGAAGCGGACCTTTTGCGTACCAACAAACCATTTTTTTCGGCTCGCTGCGCTCGCAAAAAAAAAAAAAAAAAAAAAAAAAAAAAAAAAAAAAAAAAAAAAAAAAAAAAAAAAAAAAAAAAAAAAAAAAAAAAAAAAAAAAAAAAAAAAAAAAAAAAAATTAGGTGGAATAACATCATCATCCCAGCGTTGAGAAATCAGTAAAATAACATCACCCATGCGTAATCTAATGGATTAGCAGCTACTTAGTCATTCATATACCATGACCAAAACCATTAAAACAACAACATTGACGCATGCCGCAAACTTTAACTTGGCAAAACGGACATTCAAAATTGACAAAGCGGGGGGGGGGGGATTTTTAAAAAAAACTTTCAAACATCATAAAGGTGGACCTTTTACTACTCACCCCCCACTGCTACGGCCCTGTGTGGGTCGCAACACCATAATATAGCTAACGCAGTAATAAAAAAAAAAACTTTTCTGGTAACCTATTTGCCCATCTTGTTCAAATCATTGAAATCAATTGAGAATAGGCACATTCTATTTAGACAAAGAACTGAAAGCGATTACGTCACCTTAGGTTCAGATTGACATTTTGCAACTTGGGAGATTATGATATATTAAGATTCCCGATGTTATAAGCTTTAAAATGATATATAATTTAATATGGTTTCTGATATCTTTGACATCTTTCGGTAAAATTTCATTTGTTTTCCTTTATTTTTTTCTTGAATTTAAAGCGACATGAGGAAATTTCAAGAAAGAAGCGAACCCGAGGTTTTGCATATTTGAAATGCTTACCAATGTATTAGAGCACACCTGAAGTGAATAAGCCGAACACGCCGTCGTTATGTAATAAGATCATTAACGAATGATGAATTAGAATTTTCTGTCGTGCACGACAAAAAATCAAAGCATGCTTCGATTACGATAGCAGGCAAAGTTCAAAACATAGTTTTGGGTTTTCTTTTTTAAATTGTTTGTCCAATAAACCTTCGAAACGTTCTCGGTAGGTGTTCTGCAACCGATCAAGTGCAAATTTAGAGAAATTCATATCCTAAAAAAATCTCCTCCTGTTCCCTATTTCTGAAAATGACCAACATCTCAGTTAGAGTCTTGTAATACTAAGGGACTATTAGCGTATACCCAGTTATTAAAACAACGGTGTTCTGTCTTTTTCCAAATTCTGATCGACTGCAAAGACTGTACGACTCATCTTGCAAGTTGTTCAATGTACAAAGCATTGTTAACCGTGAAACAGTTGTTTTGTTTTTGTGCATGGTGTTTTGCCTTTAAATTCTTCCTTCTCGCATCCATAATGGTCGATGAGCCGCAGACACACACAGTGGCATATTTGCTTTTATATTTACTCGACTCTTTTTACTCTATTTTGTGCTATTTGGTGGTCTCTATACGGCTTTAGGCGTTACAGCTAGAATTACCGGTTTGGTTTTCCCCTTAGTTTGGGCTTTATGAAACATCTCATGTATGCGGCGAGAATATTTGAGGGAAGATTTCACGTGTTTGAGTTTCTGCCTTTGTATCCTAAGGGTCCGTGACCGCGAAATCACTTCTATGCATTAAAGTTGTAAGAGCATTCAAAGCGCCGTGCTTTGGAAGATAAAGTGATCAGATGCTTAACTGATTACAAGAGTGATGGTTTTTACATGACTACAAAATATCACATGGTTCCGTCTGAAAATCATTAGAAATATCATCGGTTGTGATATTTAATAAATCAACTAACATTTCTACTACCGACCAGCAAAGCGAAATTTTGAAAAAGGAAAATTAATTTTTCAGTACTAGCTTCTCGAGTTTTATTTATGCATGACATGCACATGAATTCAGATGAGGTTTCGGGGTTAGGGTAGATTGAGAATGATAGCTACAATTTTTTAGTTTTGTTGAGAAAACAACTTCATTTGTAATTCGTAACAAGCTTAATGGAGAGTTGGTTTTATCAATATAACAAGGACTGAACCATTTCTTTATATTTCAAGAATCACATTCGCGTAATAAAAGTAAATCTGGAAAATGCAGTAATAAAAAGCACAGTTTTGTTAGCTCTCTCTCTGTGTCTTTAACACTTAAGTGTATGAGGGGGGTCCACGTGGGCCAAACATTTTGTTTTCTAAACGCTAAATTATTTGTTGCCCAAAATTTTAGGTAATTGCCTATTTACCAGTTGCGCATATTTTGGTGGCAAAAAAATCAAATCGGCCATGGCGTTTTTATGCTAATTAGCATAAATAAGCATTTTGGTGGCACTATTCAAAATTTGTTTTGCCCCTTAAATCGTACTGAAGTAACTTTTTAAAATTTCATTTCAATTTTTTTTTTTTTTTTTTTTATGCTTAACTGATTACAAGAGTGATGGTTTTTACATGACTACAAAATATCACATGGTTCCGTCTGAAAATCATTAGAAATATCATCGGTTGTGATATTTAATAAATCAACTAACATTTCTACTACCGACCAGCAAAGCGAAATTTTGAAAAAGGAAAATTAATTTTTCAGTACTAGCTTCTTGAGTTTTATTCATGCATGACATGCACATGAATTCAGACGAGGTTTCGGGGTTAGGGTAGATTGAGAATGATAGCCACAATTTTTGAGTTTTCTTGAGAAAACAACTTCATTTGTAATTCGTAACAAGCTTACAGGAGGATGGCCCGATTTAATGATATGAAGTTTTCATCGTGATAGACTGGCCTTCACCCCAAAACTCCATCTGTAATGTTTCGCGCCGATATTTCAATCCGTTTTCATGTGAAAGCTAAAAACGTGATTTTTTAAGCCCCATACAGTACTGTGTAAAATTAATATTGGTCGACCAAATTGTGGTACATTTTCGCTCATAACTTCCAAACCAAACATTCTTTGGCTCTAAGATTCCACAGGGTAAATGAGAAAAATAGTAGCTTTCTTCTGATACCAAAATGTTGACCACTTCCGGTAAAATCTGGGGTTTCTGGGGACGAGGCTATTAGCGATCGGGCCATGGACCTTTAATGGAGAGTTGGTTTTATCAATATAACAAGGACTAACCATTTCTTTATATTTCAAGAATCACACTCGCGTAATAAAAGTAAATCTGGAAAATGCAGTAATAAAAAGCACAGTTTTGTTAGCTCTCTCTCTGTCTTTAACACTTAAGTGTATGAGGGGGGTCCACGTGGGCCAAACATTTTGTTTTCTAAACGCTAAATTATTTGTTGCCCAAAATTTTAGGTAATTGCCTATTTACCAGTTGCGCATATTTTGGTGGCAAAAAAAATCAAATCGGCCATGGCGTTTTTATGCTAATTAGCATAAATAAGCATTTTGGTGGCACTATTCAAAATTTGTTTTGCCCCTTAAATCGTACTGAAGTAACTTTTTAAAATTTCATTTCAACAATGTAATGTATTTATGTTCTCCTCTTATGAGCCAAATTTTATTGAAAAAGTGGTTTTCCATTTTTCGGCGGAGGGATTTTTTTTTGCGAATCACACAAATCGGTTTTTGGACCGCCATTTTGAATCGATAAAACTGATTTTAATATTTTTCCTGTTATGTGGTGTACCCCATCAATGACAGAGTTTTGGTAAAAAATTCCAACGGCAAAGTGGTTTTCAGAGGGGGGTTCACATAAGCCCCCTTATATACAAACGGGAGTGCGCAAGACCTTGTACACTTTAGTGTTACGAATGTTGTTTATTTCCCATTCATTGATAAAATTGAATTTTTTCGATCTGATTTTACGGCCATTGAAATTGAAGTAAAGTATGTCACTAACAGACAAGGACGGCAAAGATGTGATTCAATGTCACGGACGCTTCGTTATACACGCACGTGGCTGTCTGCTTCTTAAAGAATACTCTTAATGCCTCATATTTCACGTACCATTACCTAAACAAACCATTGGCGCACGGGATAATAGCTCTCCCGTGTGGCAAAACGGATCTCCAACGAGCGGAATCCTAAACAGGTATATAAAACAACGGAAACCCCATTCTCGCCAACACATTCCCGCATGGTTGGGAACGAAAACCTACTTTCCTCACAATCAACGTACCTGACAACATACTAGTGAATGCATCAGATGCCGTTATGAAACATTACTAACGTACCGTTGAAAAACTCGCATGGTACAATTGCTGCCAACTTTTCAACTATTTTGACATTTTTGTAAGAAGAAATTCCTTTCGATAAAGCTTGAACACTTATGATTTCTCATCACTAAAATGATCTTGTCTGGCTCCTTGTGGTTGAAGAATACTGGGGGTAAAGCTTAATTTTAAGAAAATTGTATTGATCGTGAGAGTTTATGCAGCTCTTTGCGCTCCCAAGAAATCATCGGTAGATAGCAGAATATACAATTTATTGAGGCATTGCTAATTTCATGCTCACTCTAATTTAAAGTAATGAAACCTTTCTCAACAATGAAAAAACATATGAAGAAAAGTTTAAATAAACGGGAAATACATTATTTTACAAATTTGAGGGTAATGTAGATTCTATACCACTAAAATATCTGCCTAACACGGTCTGGTTGAAGAGTGTTGGGGAAAAGGTAAAAAGTTCGTTAGCTAAAATTAACGCTTTAATTAAGGTCATGTTAATAAACAAATAACAATGTATTTAGTGGTGTGCAACCTTTATCGAAAACCTTTTTAACAATGTTTGCAACTTGAAACGGTTGTCTATTATCTTCTTTTACATAGGTATTTTTGTTACACAGTCATGTTCTGATTATGCTGATAAAAGAATAGGCCAGTAGGTTACACACCACTAACTTATACACAGTAGTCCATGGAGAAAATGGCAACTTTTAGCATGTGTCTTTCACATTTAAAACTCTCACAGTGGAAATACAACAATATCACATAAAATTACAAGCTAAAATTACCAAATAGCCAAATTTTCAACATAGGGTGACCAGATTTTTTTAGTTGCGAACAGCATGCAAATTAAGCGGTAATCCGGGCGTCCTGACTCCCAAATTTCCGTCGGATAACTTAAATTTCACTGCCGGTTAACCGTCGGAAGACCAAGATTTTTTGGACTAATTAGGAATGGAGTTGATTTTGATCGAGTTTCCATCAGCGCCCGCATGGGAAATCCCTCCCGCATGAAATATTTCATTATTTTCCAAATTTCATTGGCAGCATTTTTTAACATAAAATTATATGTCTTCTATGATTGCGCGTGTAACTTGAGCGGCCTTAATAGCCTAGGTTATGGGACATCTTTGTAGTACAGTGCATTCTACAATGTCACTCTATACACGTATGTAAGCAACCTCAAAGAGGGACTTACGTTACGTGTAGTGAGAAAACAACAGTCGACAGAGACAGCTAGATACGTAAGATCCTTCACAGATGAGTAAAAAACAATCTAAATCCGTACCCCAGAACATACTAAACTTTCATATCATGTGTGAACAAAAATAGATTCTAGTATCATCGATCGATCGAGTATGATAGATTCTAGTGGCCGTCCTGAAAGGGTTCTTAATTGTGCACGTATTGCAACTTTTTGTACGTGTGAATGATATGCTTTTTCCCATGGCATTATTTTGTATTTCCGTGTTATGTTGGAATGGGTGAATCGGGCTGGAGTCAAGGTTTACTCATACAAGCTATTATGTTATCTATTCGCTAGCGAAGTGTTACGTGTAATCCGGTCGTTACTATGTCAACCATAACATTCCAAAAGGTGCGTGATCCAGTAACGAGGGAGTTATGTAACCACTTCGATGGTGAATTCTAGGCCGTTCCAAAAATGTTGCTGGACTTGAGGTTGGAGCAGCAGCAATATGCTATCATGGTTTTTGGCTTTGGGTTTCCAGTATCAAAGGTGATCGGTTCTTCTTTTGATGGGGGGGGGGGGGGTTTTAGGGTATGGGGGGTTGGTAGTATAAGATTCGAGGTATAGGATGAGGCAGTTTTGAAGCAATTCTTTGGTACTTCAAAATTAAAAAAAACATCAACTTAAGAACTGTGTACTGATGATTTAACAATTGACAAAACTGACACTCAACACAGGAGGTGTTCATGTATTAAAAAGAAATGTTGTACAGCAGAAATAAGAAAAGAAAGAAATTAATAAATTTTGAAATAAGTACAGAGTTGTAGCATATTATGTAGGTAGGAAAAGGGCGGCAAAAATGTCCCTTTGTGATACTTTTTTAAATTCCTGAACAGTCCTGAATTAGCGGACAAACCAAAAGCTTTAGCGGACAACCTGATTTGTGACAAGGATGACCACCGGACAACCATACCGCCCAACACAAGATGCTCTATAGTCGCAAAATCTAGTGGGCAAATCGATGTGAAATTGATGAGCGCGGACGGAGTAAATTGCCTTAAATTTACTGTCCAAATGCCACTTAGTTTGAGAAAACATACCAGTCTACCATGTCAATCATGTAATTCCATCACTTTCTTGATATAACTAGTGCATTTTCAGACATTTGAAGCGTTTTTAGAAGCCATGCAAGAAAGTAGTCCACCCAAGATTTTTGATCTTTACGGCAGCCAGGTTAGTGGTGTATAACCAGTGTTTGCTGAAAAAGCGGTTAAACTTCTTGCCAATTTCCCATATTTTTCTACTCTGATTTTCAAAGGGTAAATATGCAATTGAAATATTATACAATTATAACAAGATTTAAAAGGGAATTGGTACAAACTTTTGTCACCAAAGCTCAGGTATCCAACATTGATGAGACAGCAAGTCAAAGTAGTACCAGGGGTTAAATATCAAAAAATAGTAATTTTAACCTTTGACCTCCTGAAGATACCCACAAACATTGTGTAGTATAATGGTCTGGAAGAGTGGTCAATAAGAAAGAAAAAAATAAATAAAACGCATTTCGTGATCATATAATGTGTCGAAACTCGTACTACTAAAGCATTTTGATACATTATATAATCAATATTTAATTTTATCAAGCTATTTTAAGAGGATGTAAGGGTTACAGATGTTTGAATTCAAGAATCAATTTATACAGCATAGGGTACATAACCATGAGAGCAAGCTAAACAAAATGCCTAAGAATAAGCATAGACCTATACGCGAAACACTTACACAGTTTAATTATACACTCTTTGACCCATTTCTGTAGGACAAAAGGATATTTGCACACTGGTGTTAAATTGCGCGTAGGAGAAAAAAAGTAGATTTCAGCTAGGTTTCCTTTTCATTTTAGCTTTCGCTGATAGAGAGGTGAAATATACTGCACATCTCTCTGATATCTGCAATCACATCCACCTTTCTCTTTCACGATGCACTTGCAGTATCTGCTTTGTTAAAATTTAATAACCAGTTTGGTTTCCATCAACGGTTAATTTAATCGGAGAAAATTAGCGATACACCGTTTATGTTATCGTTAAGTCAATATACATTTCTCGAGGTGTTTCACGAAATCCTATAAGTAGATTATAAGACTGATCAAATCCGTGTCAAATAGAGATAGTTGAAGTTTTTGATTGAATGTACATATGATATTTCAGTGAGTATACTAGAGATGAATTATAAGGGGGTAGAATAGAACTCTTTCTAGCTTGAGCTCAAAATGTTGCGTAGCGGTTTCATGTTAGAATCCAAGTATCCAGATGAGCTTTTTTTTTTTGACATAGAATTCTTCATGCCCCTACTATCGCACATGCCATATCACATCAGAATGCTAGTTATTCTAAACTGAAACCGTTACAAATGTTGTCCTTGGTTCAGTAACTGCGGGGGGGTATTCTTTCAATAAAATTACCGGATGCCACGCCATAACGAAAACTCACATAGGCAAATGGTACGTGTGCAACGACTGTATTGACTGGCAAAATATGGGCCAGTGCCAGAGCACCGACCGACACATAACCCAAAGGGCATGGGTTCGAGTCCCGCGGAGGCTAATGGGTTGTTGGCACTTGGCAAGGCACTTTACCTCGCTTGCCTCTCTTCACCCAGGCTGTATAAATGTTAGACATTTATTTATACTACAGGTTGGTACATTGGCAAGATGGCGAACACATTCTAAACACACTGATGATAAAATTGTGCTGTTTATTGAACGTTATTTCTGCATTTTGTGTTCATTACTAAGAACAAACTTGGATTAACGCACTTTAACGCTGAATAGATGTCGAGTATGCAAATTATCTTGGCCTAAATTTAACACCAAGAATGTACTTTGGGAAACCATGTAACAGGAAGCTTTCATAATACTTACTATATCTATAATTTGAGTGAGCGCCAAGTCGAAAGATATGGTCAGAATATCAGTGGTGTTCTTTATTGGTAAAGGCAATGGGTTGTAACCTTGTCCCTCAAACAGGTCGTATCTTAGCCTATCTTCTGATGCGGAACCGACACACCCTGTGAAGAAAATAAAAGGAGAAAACGATATGATTAGGACTACAAGAGACATTTGTGAGACTTGAAAACATGGCGACAACGTCAAGACTGAAGGAGAACGAAGGTGCTATTTAAAACAGACAGTGGAGGCCAAGAAATTCCAAATTTAAACGTTGTCATTGGTTTAACCTGAAATTTTGACAAAAAATTCTAATTTTTTATAGCCCTTCTATCCCTAAATGTCATTTTTGCCTTGTTTACAGGGAAAATGCTCCTAGATTTAACAACACAAATACCCCTACCTCCCTTTTTGCGGTAATCGTCAGGTTGCTAGTCATTTTCCTCTAGGGACGTAAGAGAAATGTTTTCAAGCAATGCTTGCTTGTTCCAAAACTATCCAAGTTCGATAATTAACTCCACTGTCGTTATTTATTTGTTTTGTGTACGAATAACGGACGAAGGCGATGTCGTATGTGCCCACGTTGAAGGGCCTAAATCGGCTTGTGGTTTGCAGTCGCTGGCCGCCATCGTCTGATTTAAAATATGCCAAAATGTAACAAATACTACCTACCTATTCAAATGGTTATAAAAGTCATGTTTTAGCATCAAATCTATTAGGATGCTAAATTACAGTGCCTTTACTTTGTTTCATTAGCGCTTTGGATTAGGCAAATATATAGATGACGCTTTATAAATCATTAATTATTAGAGAGAGAGTTATTTGGCAGCAAGTCTTTAGTCTAACTCATGGATATCTTATACCAAGGATACACCATTTCGACATGTTCGAAGGCCCTTCTGAACCCCTTCTTTCTTTTGCGAATTATCATGATCCCATGCGATAAAAATGTAATAGATAACATGCATCTATAGTCACTCACTCACTTTTTCAGAATGGACCTTTCTGGGAGTAACCGGTTATAAATTGAGACCTCTGTTTTGAAATTAACCTCTATCGATGAAGGATAACAAACTACGGATTTATCACACTCAACTACTGGCACGAGCAAATTGCGAGACCGAGCGTGTTCCAATTTTCGATGTGGTATTCGCGTGAGCAATCATTGACCCTAACCTTAACCCTAACGTTATGTCGTATCCTAACACTCTAAACTAACCCGTCGCGTCTTCTTTCCTAACAGCTAGACATTAAAAAGGAAATTGGAAACATTGATAACGGGCTTTGATCAAATTGTGCCAGAAGATCCAAACCGACCGTTTCTTTTTTAATATTCTTTCTGATATTGACTCGACGTAAGTTGACAATAGAGTTCCGTAACCAAATCTTCAATGCATTTAGCTATCAGACATCACCGCAGGGCATAAACACTGCGACCAAGAGCACGGCAGATGATTCGTATGAAGAATGACCATCGCAACTAAAATATCTCTACTACCGTTTTAAAACTTATGAAGTTCTTTACATTCGCCGCAAGGGAAAATGCATCGCATTCGTGAAAGAGTCGAGGTCAAGCGGGAGCTATAGCCAATGTTGCGGCGTCTTAATAACTTGAGCTAACTTCAAGATACTTCAATCTACTTGGCTCGAGCACGTGTACGATAGGGCTTGAGGATAAACATCCAAACATACTTAGATGTCGTAAGTTGATGGTCAAAAGGGAATGACCTTACTTCAAGTGCTAACTCGTATGCCAGTCGCTTGGAGCTAAATGCGGTATCAATCAGCCTGGTTTATAAAGCAAAAATGCCAACCCGAAAACCGAACATCTGCACACAATTTCCGTGCTTAGCCCACATGGTCAGTAGATAAAAACCACTGTAAGAACCATCCAAAGCACAATCTTTCAGAATCTAAGCACAAATCATATTTTAATGAGGTACCCTACCGATTGAGCGAGTATAAGTTAAAGCTGAAAATCTATAGCCTCTAAAATACAAATTTCTTTCGTTTGTCCTAGTTTCTATATCCCTTACGTCCCTAGAGGAATGTGACTACCAACCTAACAATCACCGCTAAAAGGGAGTAGCGTTGTTTCTCTTGTTAGATCTAGGGGCAATTTCCCCCTAAAAACAAGGCATGGTCCGCTCCGTGATTTTTAAAAAGTTGCAAAAATGCCACTAAGGGACGTAAGGGATATACAATTCCCTCTTTAGTTTAAAATTCCAAACCGATCAATTGGGTAAATTTAGAATAACTTTGCACTTCAAAAATCTGACTTTGAAAGGGTTATAGTCAGAAGAGCAATATTGACAAACTGTACAAACGCCTCGTTGAATGGAACATTTCATCTTTCAACTCATGAAAATATTCTTACCATTGCACTCATAAACATTCATTATTTGTATACCAATAGGGTGAGTGAGGCTTGTATTTGTTCGTGGAAAATGATTTTGTTCAAGCATTGATGGAACAAACGAATTCCACTTTCACGTACAAGCACACACATCGTGTATGTTAACTAAATCACCCTATTATATTTTCGCGCGACACTTATCATTACGACAAATTCGTGAAGGTCCAATCCAATCAAAAGAAACAAATGCAAAGTAATGGTCTAAGTTCGTGCATACACGTACATGCTCGTGCGCACATACTCGTACAAATACCCACACCCGCCCCATTACACCCAAATACATACATACATACATACATACATACATACATACATACATACATACATACATACATACATACATACATACATCTATACATACATACATACATACATACACACATACCTACATACATACATACATACATACATACATACATACATACATACATACATACATACATACATACATACATACATACACAAACAATCAAGTGCACCTGCGGCAACCCAAGCATACGACCATACAAATTCCCGCCTTAATTAATAGAAATTCAATTAAAATTACATGTAAACTACAGAAAATTAAATTTCTACATAAATTTATTTAAGACCGTCACATTTACCCTAGACATCAACGGAAATTAAAATGTACACCAGATGTTTCGTGAATGTTGTTGTTGAATAATTCTCCAACATTAAAACAATACAGATTTCCGTCAATACAAAATGAAATGCAGCAAAAACTATGTTCGTTTATTCTTTTGCTACGATAAATAGAAAGATGGACTTCTGCTGAACCGTATGTGCTCTTGCCATAAATTGTGTTGATCTGACGCTAGATGCTTTGATGACCTACCCTAGGCCAAATAAGCTCTTAAAGAAAACCCATGCCAAGGACCTAGACAAAGAATTCGACAGGCGAAACGGATTTTATGTTAGGCACTTGCTTATAATAGCCAGACAATATTTACCACTTATCACATTGATCAATTCTTTCTTCTGATCGTAATCATATTTGCCTAGTGTTTATAGAACTTAAATCATACAGAGTGCATTTGAACGATGCTCAAAATATGTCCCCGCCGAATATCGCGATCACTAAGTGACAACTACAACTGCATCAGTCCACCCTTAATTTTGGCCATCACAAGCTCGCCAAAAAGAACTGGGAAAAAAATGGTTACTCAAAAAAAATGACTCAAGAAATCTGAAAATTCATCATGCAAAAATCCCTGAAAATTCACTAAATTTAGTAAAAATATGATAATTTACTCAATTTGGCAACACTATTTTTGAAAAAATCATGTGACTACATTTTAAATTTGGGACCCATACGGGGTTTGGAAAGCGGCGAAACAGTGAATTTTACGTATTTTCACATTTTCCAAGAAATGTAAACAGGCTGGCAACCCAAAGAAATGACCCACGTGTAACAACCAGAACTAAAAAAAAATGCCCAAAATCTAATCAGGTTGAGAACTCATCAGCCCGCTTCCTTCCACCAAGTTACATCATTATACGCCTTACAGAACTCCAGAAAACTTGTACACAAGCCTTGCGGGAAAAATTTCATAAATTATGCAAATTAGATACTTAATTAGCATATTTTACACCCATAATCTAATCAGGTTGAGAACTCATCAACCTGCTTCTTTCCACCAAGTTACATCATCGTAGCCCTTACGGAACTCCAGATAAATTGTACACAATGTTGACATTTTCTGTGCAATATTGACCTTTTTCCCTTGACCTTTTTTCCCCTACCCCCTGACAGACCCAGGGGAGGACCCTGGGGGAATGAATTACACGGTGAGTAGGGGGTATCCCCTCCTACAATATACCAAAGTTTGGCTACTCTAGCTCATCCAGAAAAAAAGATATGCCCAAATGTTCCAGGGTTAACATTTTTATCACGGACATACGGACATACATACGGACGGACATACATAAGGACGGACATACGGACGGAGCCCATTTTATAGTCCCCTCCCGAACTTCGTTCGGCGGGGACAAAAAGTGATATTTAAATTTAAATCTTAAAACTTAAAGGGCGAAAAAATAAGTTAATGCCAGTATTGATATAGGGCTTTATACAATTAAGTCTCAAAGCGCTTCCCATTTATTCCGCTGTCACTAGGATAAATCAAATTTTTCACATATTGAAAATTCGGCAGCCAATTATAACGGCGCACAGTATGACTACCCCTAACAGCTCCCCATTTACACCTGGGTGAAGTGAGACAAGCGAGATAAAGTGTTTTGCCCATGGACACAACACGTTGGTCACGGCGGGGCTCGAACTCACAACCTAATGATCATGAGTCCTGCACTTTTCCACTAGACCACACGTGCGAGCAGTATTTGTTAGCCACTGAGTATAGAACACAGTGTATCTTTATTTTTCTTTCATCCTTGTTACTCTATCTAGAACAAATGTTTCGCTGCCATAGTGAAAGAATAATTTGTGCTTTATCAGTACTCTGCTTCAGATGACTTCATAAGTAGGGCTTAATAATAGCATAGAAAAGTAATAATCTGGGCGTATATACGGAACTAAGAAAAAATGGATTTTACCCGCGATTTCAACCATAATTTCTGTCAGTCGCTAGATTGAACGTGCTCTCGTAAGAGAGGCAAGCTAAGTTCTTACAATCTATGTACAATAGCACCATGGGCAAGCATTCTTTGGAGGCTCATGTAATAGTAGGGTAGAAACCGTGTTACCTCTTTTATCGCCAAGAGGCAAAAATCCATGACAACAATGGCAAGAGAAAGGAAGTTTCAACTCTAAAATTGGAACACGTGCTTTTAAATTGGGTAATAATAGCATTGCATTGGTTACACTTCTGCGTTTAAAACTCGTTCATATATAAAACTCGCTTAAATTGAGTCGATGAGTTCGTATTGGGATAAGATGTATGAGCCGATGTTATGTTCTGCTATGAACTGACTGACTGATTGTCGAAACTCGTAATGTTAGCATTATTTCTCTCAGTCACGTCCCATAGAGCGGCAAGAAGTTCTCCAAAATAGTCCATGATACTAGAAGCAGCACCACAGGCCGTACAGGCATGTTAACTCTTACGTCGCTGAAGGGCAACGACAATGGCATTGAAAGGCAATTTCCTAATTTAAAATTGAATCACGTGCTTTTAAGATGTAAAATATATCATACAGTCAAGCGCTATTAACTATACAGTGTGCGCTCTGTATTTTCCAGGTGGAAAAAGAAGATTATGCATGCTCATAGGTGAAACTAGTAGCACGTGAGATACACAAGAATTGAAATTTATTTTACTGTATTTGTATTAGTCAATTCTCATTGTTACAAAGACCTCGTTTCATCAGAGAAATGCATAATGGTACACCTGGTACTGGAAAACGTACATTGTTTTGCAATGTCTAAAATTTTATTTATTGCATTGCTGGATATGTAAATACGCAGAGTGTAGCTTCATATTTAAAATAGTTAGAAAACCTACGAACTGTAATGATTTGTTTTTTGCCAATGCCTGCTGTTCCAATCTTGTCAAGAAAACCACATTAAATTTCGAAGCTCAAGAGAAATCTTAATCCTAAGCCTTCTGCGTTTACATTAGCAAGCAGTGTAAGAAGACCACGGGGCAGAGTAAATGAAGAAAAACCTCCTTACAGTTGAAAGCGATAGTGTAACAGGAGACCCGTCATAAACTAAGCAATAAACGAAGGTCAGTACGCCAGTCGGATTTGATTGTATAGAAGGCAGGTGCTTGCAAATATTTCTTTCACGACAAAAACAACTTGATGGAACATCGGGTTTTAACGTCTAATATACAGACTGGATCTATACAATTACCTCTGGCACGAGAGAGGGAACGTACCGGTACCTATGTTTATTTTAAGGACAACGCAAGCTGGTATGGAGTTTGAAACTTCTCTGCGTTCCCTAATGGGCCTCTCTATGACTCCTTTCCCAGTCTTTCTCTGATCACTCGAGACACCCGTTTACCAAACCAATTTCCTCGGCTGACGATTCTTGTAAATTCCTCGCCTACATTTGCGCCCCTGAAGTTAGATTCACGATAAAATATCTTGCTTTTGACAAATGCTTTACTGATAAAACATTTCTGCTATTATACATAAATTGATTTCGTTGAGTAATAAACTACTTTTGGGATGTTGTCAATTAACTATTCTGAATAATTCCAGCTAGAATGTTATACTTTCTTTTAAAAATCTGTAAATGTAGCAATCTAAGTCATCCCTGGTAACATGTCAGTACATAAGCATTTGTTCCAATTTTTGCATTTGGGTATCAGCAGTCACGGGTTACCAGTGCTTAAGTGCCTCTCCCTCCTTCTAGCAAATACGAATATCGGGGGTCTATTTGGTCTGTAGTGTCGTCATTACGTTCCTTATCAGTTTTCACAGGCCTAAAGGCTATGAGGGGCGAGCAACGCTCTTCTACTGGTGGCAGACAGAACGAAATAAATAGCCTTATATATAGAATATGGGCAGGTATAATTACATGTGCTCAGGCGTTGTGGTTGAAAAGCAGTAACAAGTACCTGACAATAGTCTGCCCATTTAAGACATTTTGGAAAAGAAATGCTTCGAATCTGCTTTCAACCTATACAGGTTCTCAATCTGCGGACGAAAGATTGTCCGTTCATGTTACTCGATTAAGATAGAGCGCGTATTCTTTTGTTACAAGTTTAACTCAAAATGTTTTTCAAAGAAAGCAAGCAGAGTTTTATTTTAATGTTTCTTAGAATATTAAGATGGATTCTCCGTAATATATCAAAAGTGCTTGCACAATACATCTTTGAAACAATATGAACGACTTTTAATACAGAGCGCTTAATATAAATCAGCGTACTGATCAGCTATCACGCACTACCATTATCTAATTTGAGCTAATGAAAGAGTAACATTTAAGACAAGTTTTAAAACCGAAATACCTGCAAAAGGTCACATATATACAGTACTAAAAGCTCGGTATCAAAGAATTCCAATGTACCTTTTATTCCTACCGTATGTTAGTATTATAGTGAGAAAGACGCCTTGCCTTCTGTTCGGACGCCCGATCGTATGAAGACGTCAAAGGAGGTACGAAATTCATTTTGACTTCTCAAGTCACAAGTCATGAATCAGATTGGGAAATTACTTAAACATTTCCTGAAACTTTCACTTAGCGTTACACGTATCAGAATAACATTTAATACTACTAAATGGACTTGCCTAATGCAGTTCGTGTTTTCCGGATGAAAGGATAGTATGTCGGTGTTCTTGTTAGAAATCATCCACGGCAGTTGACTGTAGTACAGTTAAGTGCATGGACCCAACCAGACAAGTGAGATGAGAAATGTTTATTGGATTGGCTCTATGGTTAGGGATGGTATTGCGTTCGTAAGGGTCTAAAGTTACTCTACCCTCTATGAGTTCCAATACGTGAGATACTACTGTGATCGCAAATGTTTCTCCGTTGTACGTTTGTTAAATCCGATTTCCGCCAGATATCCTATGCTACCATAATTGAATTAACCGTTTAATATGCAAATGCATTATTTGCTGCTAGATTTTCAGATTAAAGTGGTATCGACATTTTGAGCAATCCCTGAATATCGATAGATACTGTAGTAAATTCTCGATTTTAAAATGAAATATTGTAGAGTCACTTCAATGGGGAAAACATTTGACGTAAGACATTCGCTACCGTATAATCCAACATTTAAATAATAAAAAAAATAATAGTGAGACAGTATTTTTCTTCGGTGTGGGGGTGTACATACGATCCCGCATGTGCGCAGGCTGAATGAGGTTACGAAGTTCGTTATAATGTCTGTTGAAATAAAACTTCTATAATTGTTTTCAGAACAAGTGTGATTTTCAAAAGAAACCCTTACAAAATGTCACAAAATCTAACCTATGGTTTTTAATATATTACATACCTGTAAATGACAAAGGATTAATAAATTGATAACCCCTACCCCTTTAATTAATAAGAAATATTGTAGCTCGCTGTTGTGGAGTATAAACGTTTCAAATTATAGAAAATGTAAAAATCTTTCTGAACATATTTGAAAAATGTACCTTATTCATTGCAAGCAATGGCGTTTCTACCCATTATTATATTTAACATTATACAATCAACTTGCAAATATCACATAAAGATTGTTTTATGTCTAGTTCTCTACAATACTTGTGAAAATAGCAAATTTTATTCCGTTTTGTATTTCATTGCATTTTACATACACACAATAAATTATAAAAAAAACCACAAATTATTGTTTTGTTTTATTGTCGTTTTGCCAGGGTAGAGTCGATATTTCAATAAATAGACAGCCTGCTCTGCGATGTAACAAAACGAGGTTTGTGTATTGGGTGCCGATACAGTTCAGAGCACCTGTCTCATTTGCATATAGGATCTATCTTTATGTTCAATAACTTTAAAGCCGTCATTCAATAAATATTGGGGCACATTCAATCGGTAAGCCTAAACTGGAGAAAGAGAGAGCAAAGACCGTTATTATGATTCATGTTGGTTGTACTAGGAAAACTGTTTTAAATACAACGGTTATTGAGAATACTTCGCAAAACGAATTATGCTCAATTGTCTTTTGTAGACGGCAAGTGCAATTTGAAGGGCTCTTGAATGCAGCAATCACCATGAACAAATATTATTTTATTTATTCACAAAAGTCACAAAGCACAGGGGAAAATTATAAAACGTAATCTCTTAGAACACAAACTTACTAAGTAGACACATACTTTGCCTAATATGAAATCGAACACTATGTTTACCGCCGTTGTAACACTTGTTTACTATCATTTCTGCTCTTTTGTACCCTATTTTGTGATTTAATTCGGGGGAAATTGTAGGGTATTTCCACAATATTGTATATTTTGCGTCTTACATACATTTCATACTTTGTTCTAACACCTCTTAAGTTTTAGGACTAGGGTTATGGTAATTTTAATCGTTAGAGTTATGGTTCAGGTTCGGTTTAGCGGGGGGTTTAAAGTTAGAATTAGGATTTGGGGTAAATGCTCTTTGATCATGTAAAATACTTTGTAAATTTTAGCGCCAAAAAATTGTCAGCAAAAATGCATCACCTGATGGAAACACTCAAAATCGAATTTTTCCAATGCAGAAGATTTCTTAAGGGTGTACCACCAGAGTGTAAAGTAAAGTTAAAGATTTCTTCATAGTGTACTCACCATCTACTAGCAGGGTTTCATCTAAGAGCGTACCTTCTAAGCTACTATACTTTGATTACCATTAAATGGGAAGTGTTTGGTTTTATCGTTCTGCGCATAAAAGTAAACCAAATAAATTCGCGCGTGTGCACAGCCTAATCGCACGCTCCATCCACGCAAAATATATACACTGCGTTATTACATATCAGTTTGCACTCTTATGATGCACACCTATATGGTGATAATCAACATTTAGGACTCGAGGCAGGGAGTATCTTTCAAACATGTCAAATAAAGGTAATTACTATTCTGGTAGTTCGCCTCATGTTCATGGTCATATTGCTTAGTATTCCTACCTCATGTTTTGATATGATATCAGTCAGAAACAAGGTTGCTTTCGGTGTAAAATCACATTATATTTTTATCCGATTTCAGATTGTGCTGTAATTTCTGTCCGTTACGGATAGAAAATACAAAATTGGGAGTGTGTTGCAGAGACGATCACATTTGCGCGTCAGATTAGGCGCATCGGCAATACTAAGTGTTTTATTATCCGAGCAGCGATTTAATATAATATAATTTATTTCGGTATTTAATTTTTGAGAAAAACCCAAAAGAGGAAACTCCAGTTTATTTACTCGAACCGAAGGAAAACAAATGGGGTTCCCCAGTTCTATGTTGAATGCGATAACTGTATGAATAATGAGATTGTGGCCTTATTTGGAGAAACCATTGTAGAGTCAATCATCATGAAATATAAAAATAGCAACACGCAGGTGATTTCCAAACTATGTTTGGAAATGTGTATTTTCTGAATGTGAGGTAATTAAGCTATTTTTATGTTATGATGCAAATATGCAGTATAAACTATGGGCAAGAAGGATAGCGCATATTAGCCTCTAACGGGTTGATTTTAGTTGAAAATCAAACGATAATTCAAAACCTCGCAGGCATAGTTTTCATTGAGTCAAATATATTGTGCACCAAAATAACTCACCGTTAATTAACCTGTAAACATCACTAAAATAATGATTGCGATTGTGAATCTGTTAAATGATTTCTCTTGATAATTTAAGCCTTTATCTGTTAAAATTGACCAGGGAAACCATGACCAAAAAACAATCCGGGCGAGAAAATGAAAGCGCCACTTTAGTCGATATTTCAATTGATTTCTAGAGCATTTGAAATGTTGTATTGAGCCATTAAATACCCCATGGTTACATTAATGTTACACGTCGTCCTGCATCACTAGTGCAACTGCATCTTGGGCATTAACCAAGAAGTTTATCATGCATGCCGTGATCCTCATTGGAAAAACCGTTAAGTGTTAACTTTAATTTCCGTACTCTGGCACGGTGAGCCGCAGAGCCTTGGAGAGAGACAGTGAGAGAGAGGTTTGCCCAAACATCCAATATCAAGTTGTAATTACTTCACTACACCTCAAAATATAATGATTAAGGATTAAAATAAACGTAGAAAAATAGCGTTGAGAAATAATACGCAAGCCGTTTCCCTCATTCTGATCAGTTGCGACGGTAGTACCATGATGTGGTAGTTGTTGCCGTTTCTCCTTAAAATAAACGTAGAAAAATAGCGTTAAGGAATAATGCTCAAACCATTTCCCTCATACGGTATATTACCATGCGGAAGTTTTAACCGTTTCCCCCGGTCCACACCCGAAGTCTTTACAAAGATATTACATTTTTATTGAAGGGTTTCCCTATCAGTCCAGTGTTCATTCTAAAGATACATCTTTGTAAAACTAACGGATTAATTTATTCCCTAAAAGTGGATTTTATCCGAAATATCACAGAAGTATGACATTTTTTTCCAAACACCGTAATACCCCCATACAAACTTTATACATGTTAATTGAACAAATCAACCCAATAAGGATTTCGGTGCTTTAGTTATAACCCATAACGAATTTGTTAATAGAAAATGTACGCTTCACAGGTTTTGGGGTATAAATTGCTCTTGGCTCTGGAAAGAGATTGACAAATAAGATAAAATATTCAATATTTACATAAATGTTCACCGAGACACAGAAAACCCAAGCATACGATCCTCTAAAATATTTACAATTCACTAGATAAAACACTATACCTTGACATCTTTATGTAAGTGTTAATGTATCGTTGTTTGTTTCTTTAGTCGCGTCAAACTGTATACTTCCAATTACTTTGAAAAACAAAAAGATTCAGTGTAATTTGCATCTCTAGGAGGAATGGACTGCATACTTGGGTACCAAAATATTCCACTCGGGGGGGGGGCATGTTCCTTGTTCTGAAACAATATCACACAATACTTGCTTTCTCTGTTTGAAATCTAGTAAATACAATGATCCCAAAAGTTTACCGCAAAGGCGGATGCATGAGTGAAATAAGCACACCTTGTTCACTTAACCAACCTAAGAGTCGCGAAAGAAAAACC
This sequence comes from Ophioderma brevispina, assembly GCA_023653785.1. Classification (NCBI taxonomy): domain Eukaryota; kingdom Metazoa; phylum Echinodermata; class Ophiuroidea; order Amphilepidida; family Ophiodermatidae; genus Ophioderma; species Ophioderma brevispina. The sequence continues at coordinate 137,700 of JAMKCH010030585.1, read as the reverse complement.
TATGAGATACCGCCAAATGACACGTACATCGTGTAAATGTCATGCATTACCACAAAATGCACCCGCGTTTAAGTAATTTGTTTCGTCTCGTCTGAGCTGTGAAATTATATCACGGTCGATAAATAAATTTGATACAGACAGAAACTGTTGCATCAAAGCTACTCGCACCTGTTCGGCAAGAAGCGAGTCTGTTTTATATCAAAACCCTTCTTAAGAATAATCGATAAGAATATGACATATGGACAAGCAAACTAATAGCCCATTTTTCTGATGTATTGAACCATTTATGTGATTTTTCTGGCAAAACAAGACACGAAGAGCAATTGAATCGCTACATTCTAAATCCATTAAGAATGCAATATTTTACTTGGGAAATACAATTTCATTACGTACATTCTGGCTTCTTGAATAAATGTGAAAAAAGTATTTGGGGAAAACAAGGATTGAATTACTGTGAATAAATTATAGACACTGGGGAAAATTGCCAAAAATAGTTAAAGAGACACTGGCACTTTGAAAAATAGTGCGCCCCTCAAGATTTTTTCAAATCGGATTTATTTTTGATTGGTTTGTAAGGCTTTAATATACAAAAGCCCCTCACCCAAAATGAATTCAGAACAAAATCAGCTTACCATCTGGGTAAAAACGATTTTATATTAACGTCGTCGGCGACACGCGGTTCGTAAATCAGCAGACGACGACGAAAATGGCGGTTAACAAGAAACACGCACGCCGTATCATGTTTCCCACGCTATGCCACACTGTTTGATCGGTGTATAACCTTTAATATCAGTGAGTACGAGTCAAAAATATTCATGTAATATACACATTTGTTGATTAAAGTTATGGAAATTACCTGGATGTCTTTATCCTCATATCAATGTCCCTATCTGTTTTGGGGTATGTTATTTTTATGTGTAAAATATATCTCTGCTCTTCCAATGGCCTAGACTATCATTTGAGAGCAAATTGAAGAAATTTCATATTTTGTGAAAATGTGCCAGTGCCGCTTTAATTTCAACTTTCACGGCTATGCCAAATTAGGAAGGAAAGACACTTACTTCTTCTAAATTCTTGTTTCACGATTGCAGATATGTTGAAGCAATACAAATATGGATGTGTTGTATTGTATATTTTCATTGAAGAATAAAAATTTAAATAGCAGAGAATCCATGACACAATCTAATAACTGGAATTCCTATGATGCATAAGATATATAAGCACTCAATGGTTTAAATTGATATTTTTATTTCAATACTTTGCCTTAAGATATCTGTTTTTTATTTGTTCAATCTGGCATTTGTATATCAACATCGCTATTACCTACTCAGACTAAGTAAATATTTGAAATAAAACAGTCTTGAACAATTTTATTTTGATACTTCTGTGCATTTTATTGCCCGGGATTCATTTCTTCTCCTGAAGGCTTTTGAACTACTGCATTTACAATGAGCTACGAAGCTCACACTCAAACTAATTTAAGGGCGAGAATAAACACTTTCGTTTCACTTAAGAAACATATGAGTTGAGAAAGAAAAACCCAAAAGTTAACCTGAGATGACATTAACACCGCGCAAATGTCACACATTACCGCAAAATGCACCAGCGTTCCGGTAATTTGTGTCGTTGAGTCTGGATGTGAAAACAAGACAGGGTCGATAACTGGATTTCGGATACAAATTTAGCGTGGTACAGTTACGAACACAAGCCTGGTAAGCGAGTGTGTTTGTTTTTTGTTTTATTTGGAGGTGTGTTGTTGTCGTACTCTGATACAACGGCCTCTTTTTTATTTTACCTGCAGTGTCTTTGAAAAACAAAGCTATCGTTAGTGCGTTAACAAACCCAACATAACATTGGTTAAAAATATGAATGGTAAGCAACATAAATAAAATACATTAAATTCCGAAAAAACAAGGTCACAGTAGAATCTACTCTCGTTGTTTCTATTTTAATAACACTATAATTAAACATTTTCGATGTAAAAAAACGGTAATTAAAAAAATTAAAATCTCCACATGTCATGAACATGTAACGATGAGAAATATTCCTCTTAATGTTGAAATTACATAATGATTTCATTAATAAATGTAGTAGATAAAATATATATACTGATGTATTATGATATGGAAATGTATAGGATATGAACGCAGTGAATATTTCATATCTACACATAAACATTTACACAAACGCAAGATATAATCCCCTTGCATCGCAAGCCCTTGGGTTTGATGTTACCATTCTAAAGCACACCAAAGAGTTCTTTTTCACAAAAGGGATTAACTTAAGCCCAAGTAATAAATACCTTTTGGCAATCTACGTTTTAAATGAATCATTGCCTTCGAATATCACGAACGGATTCCTTGATTTTTTTTTTGCTGCGGCTCGCACCTAAAAGCGTTAGATGCAATATTGCTTAATGGGGCGGTCCTGTGTGTCTGTTGTATGTGAGCTAGAGCAGTGTGCTTAAAAAGCGAAAGAACATGTAGCGCATCAAATCCATATACTTATAGATAGTAAATAGTAATTCACTTTAAAATAAAATCCCCAGCTTCATGTTATTGTCTAAAATCGTTCTGCTTGTAAAGATAAATAATGCAGCATTTTCACATAAGGATGTAAACAAGAAAAACCTGACAGTTTGCGCAAAAAGAAATTATAACCTTCGTTACAGCTATACCACCAAAAACCCAACACCATTAGAGGTAGTTAGTCTCAGGAGCTTCCATTTTCTAAATACAATCATTTTCACTTCTTCTATTTATAATGGAACATGATATATGAAATACACAACATATTGATACCTTAGAAACCCACCTATTTAGTTTGAGAAACTTGAAAAAAAATGTAAATTTTAATTTTTTAGTTTTTTGCTTTTTAAATTCAATGACCCATGGTAGAGGCGCTACGTGATTGGTTGAAGAGCTGCGCAGTACTTAATATCGTTCAGGACATTGTCGAGATCGGACAAGTGCTCCAGGAACACAACTTTTTCCAGTTAAACCCTCGCCCGGCACATCTTGGAGGGCCCAAAACCCCACCCCCCTAATGATTTCGTCCCGGGTGCACTACTTTAAAACCCCAATATTTTCATCAAAACTTTAAAGCGGCACTGGCACATTTTCACAAAATATGAAATTTATTCAATATTTGCTCTCAAATTTGATAGTTAGGTCTAGGCAATTGGAAGAACAGACTTATATTTTTACACATAAAAATAACTTACCCCAAAAACAGATAGGGACCATTGATATGAGGCTAGATAAAGAACATCCAGGTAATTTGTAGGACAAACGTTGAAGTTTTCCATAAACTTAATCAACAAATGTGTATATTACATGAATATTTTGGACCTCGTTACTCATGATATTAAAACCACAAGGTTATAGACCGATTCAAACAGTGTGGCACATAGACGTGGGAAACATGCATACGGCCGTGAGTTTTCTGTTGGTTTGTAAACGCAATTTCTGTCGTTGCCTGAATTAATGTCGCCGGCGACATTAATTATTAAAATCGTTTTCTGTTTCCCCATATAAGGACGCTGATTGGGCTTAATCATTTCAGTCAGGTGAGGGCTAATGTATAAAAGCTTTACAACCATGCAAACATATGAAAAACTCTTGAGGGCCGCAATATACATTTGAAAATGTGCCAGTGCCTCTTTAAGTGACCTCCAAGGCCAGCCGAAGAGACCGGCCGCTAATCGGGTTATAAAAAAAACCTTGTAAACAAATGTTCATTAGTCTATACTTTGTACGTAAGGCCCGATTCAAAAAGGTGTTTAGCGCGAATTTAAGCTAAGCGAACATTAATATGTGAGATAAACGTAACGCTTAAGTAAACGCAATTCAGAAAGATTTTAAAGTTCAACGCAGTTTTAACTCGCCAAATGCATCGAAATTTAAACGGGGTACGGGGCTAGTTTAAGGAGTGTTGTAGTGTGTGTTTCCGTCACGTGCACGGCCCATTGCACAGTCCAATTGACAACGCAAATGGTGCAGATCATTCTCGCCCAGTTGGTGATCACCTTAAACGCTACAGGAAGCCAGGATACACTAAGTGCGCTCAACCATTAAAACACACTAGAGCCTGTATACACTCAGTAGGTATTTAAATAAGACGATGTTGACTTAGTGTTTTAAAGTTCTGTTTAAGAAGCAAGTTGTAAAAATATTAAACGCTTTTGCTTCAACGCAATTTTAAAGTACGGCGATTTTAAGCTACAAATCGCGTTTGGTAAACCAAGTTTTCTGGCATTACGGGACAAAATGTCTAAATGTTTTTGTAGTCATTAATGAAGATACATTGGGGTGCTTCAAAACTCCCCACCACCCATGACCACCGGGTGCTGCTGATTCGCAAGTTCTTTACGGTTTCGTTTGTCTAAACAATGACACATGGTTCTACTGCATGAACATCGGGTACCGCCATGAACACAGCCTGGTAACTAGGGCGGGGTGAGTTTTGAACCCTACCCTTAAGCTAAAATACTAAAAATGTTTGTGATTTTATAATTTATTTACCAATGAAACATGAGCTTTTGTTGGCCACCACGTTTACAAGAAAGAATAGCGGTTTGCTTGGAAAACCCTTTATTTTTCACAATAAAAACTCCTACCGTTAGCCGAGAACGTGTTTTTTTTTCGGATTGTGGGGATTTCGAATGCTGCATAAATACCATAGGCACATAAAGAATTAAAGCTTAAATCGCGTCTTACCAAGCAAGTGTTACCAATCCAGTGAAACTATTCTTTTTTTTCTGGTGGGTAAAAACGCTTATAAAGATGCGCAAACAAAGCTTCCGGGTTATGGTATGCCATCAAAGTCGATAGGTGGGATAGTTGGTTGGGTGTGACCCAGGAAACGTTGTTGGTAACATTAAACAATAATTTTATGGCTCTCAAACTCTAGTTCATATAAAAGTAGTTATTTGGATCATTAGATGCCGAAAACCACGTGAAAAAATTCGATATTCCCTACCCTATTGGGCGGGGTTGGGACAATAGCGACCCTTGGGTAACTATAGTGACCCTGATGAATTCATCCAGACTGGAACGGAATAAACTGCATGCAGTTAATTCCGTAAAGTCTGATGAATTCATCGGGTCACTAGTGAACGGGTCGCTGAATGTCACAAACCCTATTTGCGTTAAAATCATAAGCATTGAATGCTTTATAACGAATTTTCGAGGGGAGTGGTAACCACATCTCCCTAGTAACAATACAAAGAAGACTTGGTAAAAAGAGGTTAAATAGTAATTAAGGGAGGGCTTAACCTGAGTTCATGGCCACTCGCCTCTGATAAACCATGGTTAAGTTTTGAAGCCTCTCCTATACCATAAATGAAAAGGTGGCACAATAACCCTCGCCTTTTTTCAACCAACTTGTTACTGGTTTCACATTATTTGCATCTAAAACGTAATGCGCAGGCGAGTGTTGAAATGGTTTGACAAAAAATCACCAGTTTATTGTGCTTATCAAAAAAATCACCAGAACATTAGCATTGTGTCCTATACTATGGTTGTGCTTCAAACAAGATGCAGTTGTTTAGCATCACAATGCTCCTGAAATTATACCCTGCATCACAGATCATCTAGAAACACTGAATATCAATCTAGAATTGCTCAAAATATGTTCTTTACATCCAACACCCATAGATTTGGCATTTTTAAATGAAATATCCAACTGATTCGGTGCTTCTAGAAAACAAAAATAAAGTGTAAGCCAAGAGTAATAAAGTACTAACCCTCAAATTCGCGAGTGACTGGGTTTGCATTTAAAAATGTACCAATGATCCCATCATGACACATAATCTGTTAAAAAAATGTGTTCTGCATGTTATATGTTTTACTAATCAGAATTCTCATCTACTCGGTCAAAAACCAATAGCATTCATCTTAAAACCAGTAAGATGTGCTTTACGAGGGTAAGCACTTTGTTGCGCCCACTCTTTCAATTTATCATCTTTCAAGCTGTGTATGAAATAAAGTATAGGAATCTTTGAATGATCCCCTTTAATTTTGGCGTGAGTAAAATGGCAGTGTACATTTCAATGAAATATACACTTATACCTGATAGTGGTTAGCTTCGCTAGTGAAAAAGGAAAGAGTTAGCAGGGACGGCATACCACATAAATGTCAAAAGGTTCTAACAAATCAAACTATCACATGTCTCATTTAGCGAGGATATCAAAAAAGCCAATAAAAGTGAGTTTCACCATGATTATAGGCTGCGTAATGATAATTTCTGAGATGCACTGAGAGCGTGAAAATGTCACGAAAGAACAACTTCAGCAAGACTAATCATTTTCTGTGACAATCTTGTAATATTTCAACTAATTTAAGTGGAGCAGATAACAAGAAATCCCCAGAAGGGTGCGCTTCCTACCCACAATTTTATCCAGTGAAGAGAAATAATGTTGACAGTTTTGAATTATTTATGTTATGTGTGGCTTTTAAATTTGATAACCCACATTTTGGTGGTATAGTGTGATTTTTTTTATTCGTGTCAACTAATTAAAAGTTCATTCATCTTGGAAAATCAGTTGAACTGTTACGTGGCGTAGATTAGGACCGAAATTGTTGCATGGCCTCAGCTGCTATTGAGTTTGAAAATCAAATGCCATTAAAGGCAATCCGTTGTTTGATGTGAACCCCTAACCTAACGATAAAGATACCGGCAGTGTGATATGCGTATAAGAGAGCGTGTCTTATTGATCGCTGCTTCTTAAAGCGAAGTGATGTCGGTTAGATTAAATTACACGGATTTAGTGACAAAAGTACTAAATTATGCCACACATTCAAAGTCCACTTAATCTAACAAGAATGTTTTGGGCCATATCTACTTTGATGTATGAATACATTTTATAAATAGTTGGCCCTTTTCGTTTCAAATAAAGGAAAACAGGGGCCTGTTTGGTTAAAACATATTTTAAGACACCTTGTAATAGTGCTGGCTACATGTCAAGGAGCATATTAAATATGAAAGAATCATTTTTCCCAACGTACGTAATTAAGCCTGACTGATAACTAGATGCTAGGAATCATATTGAAATACAGAATTCAACACGGACAAATAGGATATACAACCGTACAAACCTACATTTAAAAGCAAGATGAGTCACGTGATTTCAATCTGTGAAGGTCACCAACCAATCAAATCATCTCCTGCACACAGACAGTTGTTAGGTGTATAAACTATACCTGACATCTGATCTAATGCTCGGAGTTCAACATCAGTTCAGATATGGAAGCGTCTTGTCTCGTGACGTGTGTTGAGAAATAGGGCGACCTTTGAGGACGAGATTCCGCTTGATTTGTCTATGTTATTGCTTTGAATGCATATCAACTTCCTAAGTGAAATTGAGCCAAAACAATTGAGCACGGGGGATTCACTTAACTTAAGATGTGACGGGATGTGCAGCCAAGAATTAAAACTATACGCTGATAGTGTTTTTTTCTTTGGCGAGAAGTCCCCCAAAAGGGGTCATTCCGTGAGACTTGGAAATGTTTGTGATCATGACCAGTGGCGTACCGGTGGGGGTAGTGGGTGCAAACAAACCGAAACAAAAAAATAAACGGTCTTTGGTGGAAGTAGTTAAACCCCGCCGTCCATTTTCAGTGAATGCCTCCCCCGGAGCAAACGAGTGTCTCCTAGGACGACTTTAAAGATCACTTATGTCCCCAGGATCGCTGTCCCGAAATGTAATGACCACTGTCCGATGATTAAGCTTGTTTAAACTCGTTTGAAAGCATCTATCACTCTCATCTATGACGTTTTTTAAATTTCTCAGGTAGAAATTTGATCAACCATCAGAATAAGTAAACTCCAGGTAACCCTACACGACGAAGGCGCTCAAAGTATAAGTAGTAGTGAAAAATCTAAGCAAATACCACCATAATAATTGAAAAAAAATATCTAATTTTACTATAAACAATTTTGTGCAATTAAAATAGCTTTCTAAGGAAAAAATTCCAAGATCAAATACCCATTTTATAAGCATTTGTTATTTTAAAATCGTTTACCGTCTGAATACAAACATATTTCCAAATAAATTTCAGACATTTTCTAACTCATCGCTCCTTTACGTAGGTGTAGTTGCTCTTTTAACTCAATGGTTGTCGCGAATGGAAATACCATTGAGTCTTTGGGCCCTGCATACAATAATAATCGCTGAGATATCAAATAATATTTCTGTTTTTTATGACTATATTCGGAATTAGCATGAATAATGCATGCTAATGAGTTTAAACAAGCCAAGTCTTAGGTCAGCGGTTTTTAAGATGACTTCCCAAATTACAAGCTATCCCGAATGCGTTCGCCATCGCTTTTTTGTTTGTTTTAGCTTTGTTGTTGCCTCTTTTATTAAGTAGGGAGTAAGGTAGGCCTAGTTATTGGCCGAACGCATCTATGATTGTAGGCTTAATATTCCGAAACTTTTTTACGTATTTGTAATACTTAAATTCTGTCTGCAGAATTGACCGCGAAACAATGGAAAGTGACATAACTAAATTTTACAAATAAATTTACTGCTTTTGTCTTCACAACAAATGTTCTATGATCGCTTTCAGACGCTTTATAATGCTGCTGCTACTGCTGTTGATGATGATATACCGAAAACAAAGGGTATGAATATTAATGTATGCTAATATAGGACTAAGCAAATTCATGCAGATTTTAGGACTGCCTGTAACATAATGTGCTACATGATAACTTGTCGCACAACTCTTAATATTGAAAATTGCGTCCTAACCTTGTTATTAGTATCATTGTTAATTATTGCTTCCCTTGTTATTATTGCTATTATTATATTTGAATATTTATTATTATCATTATTATTATCATCATCATTATTATGAGCGTATTATTGTTATTATTGAAAATGCAGTTCTTACATGTTACCCCGCAAATGAACTCTTCTAAACAGAGTGTGTATTTCACCCGTCTCCTAAATTTTCATCTCTTAAATGCTAAACTTCGGCGCCCTTTCTTCCACCATGCCTAAGCTTAACACCAACGAGACGCCCATATCATAAACAAACTCGACATCATATTATCCGCGAGTGATGAGTCCCTCTTAGTCAAACCAGCTGGGAGGTACGAGCATGTGTTAACAAGCCAATAAATCATGCAATATCTGCCATGTTTTGCTTCAAGCAGAATACGTGAAAAACATCAAATTCATAACCATCTTGTGGGCACGACGCCCTTACTCGAGCTCATTGTCGATTTAGATGTGTGTATTTTCCTCTTTAAGATAAATTGAAATACATAGGGCATTATAAAGTCAATACGGGTTCACCAAAGTGACGATTGTTCAAAGGAACCTTTCAATTAGGAATAACGGCAAAATTAATTACCTTTTAAATAAATTATACACGACACCGAATGTTTACAACAAGTATTTAAGAAAAGTTTTAAGAAAGTCTTCTTCTCCAGCGGAGAAATGTTTCTTCCTTTACATCATTCAATGTCCGCATTACAACCTAGATCTGACATATCTTACAACATGTACATGATGATTATATGCTGATTTGTATCTTCCCAGTGGGGTATCGCCAATTTACATTTTTATTTTTTTTCTATTATTTTAATAACAAAACGACGTTGAATATAATAACACCTTCTTAGCCTCTATTTCTTCACATCCTCCTTGTTTTATTTGTTTGTTACACTTTTTGTTCTTGCTGGTGGAAATACTTTTTTGGAATTTCATTGTATTTCGTTTGGAAAAAGAACGAGTTTATCTAGGTACTATACAATGAGTTTTTCAACTCCCCCCTCGCTAACCTTGCTCCTTGTATGAATGAGAAAGAACATACTTTTTTTTTAATATCGTCATACAGTGCATGCAACGTTCGCTCAGAGTCAATACGTGAAAAACATACAAGCATTTTAAAGCGATCTTAAAAAGACAAAACATGCGTTAGGCCTTCAACACATAGTTCAATTAACCATTGACTTCACTTTCAAACAGGCCTTAAACTAATGGCATTTTGTGTCAAATTCAAAACAGCTCAGTAGTCTTTGAGGCACATACGAATGTGGCGGGCTCTTCCGATGCGGGGTTGAAAATAAGATTAAAGCTAAGATTATTTCTTTTAGAATTAGTTAAAACAGCATTTTCTTTTGAAATGAGGCTCCCTAGATCGACAAGGACTTATATTATTATGATGAAAAATACTTTGTATAATCATAAGGATGGATACTGATATTTTAAATAAAACATTAATATATTAGAAGGAAAAAAATACCATTTATGTCATTAAAATTGATCATTAAAATTTCTTTAAAAAATTAAAATAAACAGTGAAACAGTAAACAGTACAATTTCTATTACTTCAGTAACGATGATTGCAATTTAAAACACTCACATGTGAACATGGACGTTAAAAATAATGTATTTGCTTGGACACGATACACTTATGTTTTGCACCTATCACAATTAAAGCGATTTATTGGTATAAATCCCTATCGGCACATATATAATGAAATATCCCTAAATAAAACGTACCAGATGGTTTTCATGGCCATTGGAGTATTCCTGGCGAAAAAAATCCAGATTTATTCCGACCAATATACACAACTGTACAACGATCATGGAAGCGACCATGTTTATTCCGTGTGGTATATTTACAACGCCGCATGCCATACCGAAACAGAAGCCAGCGAAAATCTATCCCATACGCGCATATATCACGTGCAAGTTGGCCACAAGCCTCATCCTTTTGAACTTCGTTGAGCACACAAAGGATAGGAGCGAGTTCGTTTAGAATTTTTTATTGCAAGAAAACTACACTTTTTAAAACCTCAGTGATATGAGAAAAAATGTTAAGAGGGGTGTTTTAGATATCATTTTGTGATTAACAAAGGTTTTAGTTGGCCTAAACACTAACAATCCATGAAAACGTGGACATTTGAAAAGGGGTCGCGCAATATTTAGTTTTATCGCAGTCGCACTGTAACCACTGATCTTTATACAATGGATTGGCTACACAACAGTAATTTTATAGTAGATGAATGGAGCAACGGGCGGGCATCTTGGTCTACCGAACACAATACCATTCCAGAGACACCTGTTTAACAGAAGTTGTATCCCGTTTTAGAGACATGCCATCCCATACGCTCAAATACAATGAGCTCACTGATTGGGCTTTAGTCTGTTATGTCGCTTATCCACTTTCAAATGGGAACAATTTTGTATATATAAATGACCGGCTCTCAACCTGTTTGGGCTCTTGTTTGGATGACCAACATGGCCATCAGTGCTTCAATTACGAAGCCCAGGTTTCCATCCAGTGTATAGATCAGTGTTCGCAACCCACTAATGCGCGGTTCAGCAATCTACGTACTTTAATTACCGAGTAGCGCTTCTTTGTATGATGGTAGAGTTTTCCTAATTTTATTTTAAAAACTATATTTCTCAAGAATCACATGCTCATTATAAAAATTAGGCACAAATGTAGGCCATTTTTGATAAATTTATATATTTTAAAGGAAAAGTTTAATTAATCTGTGTTTTGTTTTTAATTCCAATGTTAAAGTACACGCGATATTCTTTCATACCGGCCAGAACTTGACTAATCACCGATCATCTTTCAATTGTGTGACGACTACACATGGCTTTTGGCAAACGATAGCGTTAATATAAACGTGGCGGCTTCTTAAATCGTTAACTTCTTGAAAATGAGTTTCTTCGCAAGGATACTCCAATGAACAGCAAACCATCTGGTACGTCATATTTATGGACATTTCATTATATCTGTGCCGATAGATTTAGACCAATAAATTCCTTTTAAGCTGTTGAATGAACTGTAAACTCTGGCAGAACTTTATAATTTTTGTAATCCGCATGCTGACCGTTCGCCAGGTGTCGTTTTCTTTGGACAGCATGCTCATTGAAGGATTACGCAGAGTGAACCTTAAAGTGGAGGATTATTTCAGCAGGCTTGATATTGATAAAGAGCATGCGATCGTTGGTGTCAATCCATATTCTCGTATTCTCATTCATTAATCCATTTTAATCGCACCTTAGTTTTTTCTTCTTATTCACCAGGAATAGTTAGTGAAGACCTTTTGGGAAGAGATGTTTCTGGGAAAGAATACATAACCACAGTATCATTCTAATTATATAATTTATACAATCTGCAGTTCACGGTCCTTGCTCTTCTCTGTGTGGGCAATAAAAGGCGTGTAACATGACAAATTGACGATACATTATCCATCTTAATGGGAGGAATCCTTTTAGTAAAATTATGTCATTAAAATTGATCATTAAAATTTCTTTAAAAGTAAAATAAACAGTAAACAGTACAATTTCTATTACTTCAGTAACGATGATTGCAATTTAAAACACTCACGTGTGAACATGGACGTTAAAAATAATGTTATTTGCTTGGACACGATACACTTATGTTTTGCACCTATCACAATTAAGCGATTTTATTGGTATAAATCCCTATCGGCACATATATAATGAAATATCCCTAATAAAACGTACCAGATGGTTTTCATGGCCATTGGAGTATTCCTTGCGAAAAAAATCCAGATTTATTCCGACCAATATACATAACTGTACAACGATCATGGAAGCTACCATGTTTATTCCGTGTGGTATATTTACAACGCCGCATGCCATACCGAAACAGAAGAAGCCAGCGAAATCTAGCCCCATAACGCGAATATCACGTGCAGTGGCCACAAGCCTCATCCTTTTGAACTTCGTTGAGCACACAAAGGATAGGAGCGAAGTTCGTTTAGAATTTTTTATTGCAAGAAACTACACTTTTTAAAACCTCAGTGATATGAGAAAAATGTTAAGAGGGGTGTTTTAGATATCATTTTGTGATTAACAAAGGTTTAGTTGGCCTAAACACTAACAATCCATGAAAACGTTGACATTTGAAAAGGGGTCGCGCAATCTTTAGTTTTATCGCCGTCGCACTGTAACCCACTGATCTCTTCTACATGGATTGGCTACACAACGTAATTGTATAGTAGATGAAGGAGCAACGGCGGGCATCTTGGTCTACCGCCACAATACCATTCAGAGACAACTTGTTTAACAAAGTTTATCCGTTTTAAGAGACATCCATCCCAGACGCTCCAATACAATGAGCTCACTGAATTGGCTTTATCTGTTATGTCGCTTATCCACATTTCCATGTAAACATTTGTATATATAAATACCGGCTCTGCACCTGTTGGGCTCTTTTGGATGACCACATGGCCATCAGTGCTTCAATTACTGAAGCCCAGGTGTTCCAATCCTTGTGTATAGAGTCAGTGTTCGAAACCCACTAATGCGCGGTTCAGCAATCCACGTACGTTTTCATTTACCGAGTAGCGTCGTCTTTGTATGATGTAGTTTCCTAATTTTATTTTAAAACTATATTCTCAAGAATCCCGGCTCATTGATAAAATTAAGGCACAAATGATGCCATTTTTGTTTTTTTTTTTGATAAATTATATATTTTAAAGGCAAACGTAAATTACGCTGTGGGGGTTGGGGGGGGTTTTTAATTCAATGTTACAAGTAAACCGATAGTCGTTCATACAGGCCAGAACTTGACGAACCACCACTCCATCTTCAATTGTGTGAAAACTAAACATGGCTGTGTGGCAAAACATAGCGTAAATAATAACGTGGCGGCTTCCTTAAATCGTCACTGCTTGAAAATGATGTTTTCTTCACAATAATACTCCACCATTGACCATGCAACCATCTGGTACGTCATATTTAGGGATATTTCCTTATATATGTTCCGATAGATTTATACCATAAATTCCTTTAAGCTGTTTGAATGAACTTAAACTCTGAAGACGTTATAATTTTGTATCCGCATGCTGACCGTTCGCCAGGTGTCGTTTTCTTTGAGGACAATCATTGCCTGAAGATTACGAAGAGTGACCCTTAAAGTGGAGGATTAATTTTCAGCAGGCTGATATTGATAAAGAGCATGCGATCGTTGGTGTCAATCCATATTCTCGTATTCTCATTCATTAATCCATTTTAATCGCACCTTAGTTTTTTTCTTGCTTATTCCCAGGAAATAGTTAGTGAAGACATTTTGGGAAGAGATGTTTCTGGGAAAGAATACATAACCACAGTAGTCATTCTAATTATATAATTTATACATTGCAGTTCACGGTCCTTGCTCTTCTCTGTGTGGGCAATAAAGCGTGTAACATACAAATGGACGATACATATCATCTTATGTAGAATCCTTTTAGTAAAATTGTTCTTAATTCAGAAACAAGCGTGATAGAGCTAGAGTCGGTCATTACGAGCGTCTTGCATTTGCGAATAGGCTTTACCTTCCTGCTCCTCAATACACTTGTCATGGGGTAGAATTATTTCTGAACAGCACACTTGTCACGGATTTGATTACGGATCGCATGCTTTTGGATCTGTCCCTCCTATAAATATTGGATTTCGAGTTAGTATCCACTTTGAGAATTACAAATGTTTTCATAAAATTAATGTCAATTTTTAATTACTGAGTTTAGGCTAAACTTTAAGAAGAAACTAAACTTACATAAAGAGTAGTCGCGCAAGCCAGGAGTGAGTTTTCATTCATCGCAAACAAACCGTTTGTGACAGCTTCGAGTCTCCACTGATCGGTCGTGGAGCAGGATTTACGACATGTACGATGCATGTTGAATTTGCGATCGATCGCAAATCGATTGTGTAGAATTAAATTCACGTTGTGCCTTTTTAAATGACGTGGCTATATTTATTTTGTGTATGAGACTAATCGCCATGTTGAATATCCTTTTTTCGACTCTGTAAATTGTACGACTGTGCTGACGAGCCATGTCACTCAAAGATTGTTACCTCAGTATTAAAACTTGAGCGCCGGCCACTGTCGCAAATGCCTCTGAAAGAAGAATTTCATCATAAAGCAGCTCGTTAAATGTTTTCATTGAAAAGCTTTAACATGGTAACTAAGGTGTCACTGCGCATTCACGCCCAGTATGTAGAAAACGACTGCATTAACCCTGCATTAACCTTTAAAAATCGA
Source organism: Ophioderma brevispina (assembly GCA_023653785.1). NCBI lineage: Eukaryota > Metazoa > Echinodermata > Ophiuroidea > Amphilepidida > Ophiodermatidae > Ophioderma > Ophioderma brevispina. The sequence goes on along the minus strand of JAMKCH010030585.1, from coordinate 122,677 downwards.
TCGATCTCCTGCTCAGTGTGAAAATTTTGTACTTAGCGAAAAATAGAGTTTGTCACATTAATAATCAGTCAGGATCAGATCGCCGTAAAATTAATTTATAAACCCAGCTCGTGGTACTGTGTTTCCCGTATGCTAACGTTGCCTGTGTAAAATATAGGCATTCCGTGTCTTATTTCAAGGTTCTGTCAGAGTATTCGATATCGTAAAAATAGATTTGAAGGATAGTAAAGTATAAACGTGCTGAACTCATTGCATGAGCGATTCAGAGTGTCAGCGTTTTTAAAATGGCGGAGGGGAAAGTGAAAAGTTGAGATCTAAATGTGGCTTGAAATTACAGAAAGCTTCAGAAAACACCGCTTCCAATTTTCAATGATTGACACCAGTTCGTATAACATCAATACCGAACTAATTCCAAAATGAGAACAGTGTGTCGGACGGCGAATTTATCTGATCCTGAACTTATCTGATCCTGACTGATAATGTTGTGGAAGCAGAAGTTATCTTTGATTGCGGCTTAGAAAATATGATCGGTCGTATGCTAGCTGTCCTTCGAACATGGATGTGCGCTCAACTTCCTGATTTTAGTGGGGTATACCTTCAACCAATCGCGAAAGCCGTTGCGCATTGCTGCAGAACAATTAGAGCATTAAAAGTTGCTTCAATTATGATTCTTTTGTCAAAATTATGCTTTATTGTGTTGGGAAGAGGCTCTGGTTGACCTATCAATTTCCAAATCATAGTGAATTACGGAATTAGTTTTAAATATCCTCTGACTCAAATACTATACCTATAGAAATTAAATAAAGAAAGAAGAGTTGAAAGAACTGTCAAGGCTGCGGAAGCTACAAAGGATGTCAACAGCATCGTACAAATTACGTTCTTCAATACATCTCCATACCCTTGTCTCATCCTGAATATACTAAGAAGAGATAACTCCTGCGGAACAATATATTGTTGCAATAAACTAGGATTTTAATAAATCTGTACCAAAATAACTGGTCAAGTATATTAGGTACAAGTAGTTCATCTAGCTGCATGTTATTATTAGGCCCCATATACTTGGTTAATATGGTAAGCTCTGTCTGTTTGTTTGCTCTAGTCAGCGAATTAGGTGAACGGATCTATTTCTGGACCGCAAAAAGGTAAGGTGTTAGATTATTAACATTTACCTGGTATTAGACTTTGGTGGCAACTTTGGTGTTACAATATACAGTTATTTAGTGATGCTATACGGCTGTAGGTTTGATTGATGTAGTTGGATGCGTGCAAGGATTGCAAGGATTATCTACTGCTTGCCTAAGAGAATATGAGATTTATGTTGTTGTCCCCGCCAAACGAGTTCGATAGGGGACTATGAAACGAGATCCGAAGAGATATTTAAATGGGATTATTCGCTTTAAGTATATAAAGTTTCATCTTGATTCGAATGTGAGAGCTATAAAAGTGATTCTGTAATCCCCATAGAGTACTGTATACATTAATTTGGTCGACCGAAATGGGTCACATTTCCGCTTATAACATCTAAACCAAACATCCTTAGCCCTAAGATTTCACGGGGTAAATGAGAAAAACAGTAGCTTTCTTCAAATATAAAATTTTTGACCACTTCCTGTTCCTGTACACTTCCTGTATCTGGACCAGGGCCCTTTAACTGTACTCTGGCAGTCTCATTTGAAAAGTTTTCATCCAAATGAAATCCAGTTTGGCTCATAAATGCATTACGGGAACCTTTATATGTTAATGAGGTCAAAAGTCACAATCGAAGGTCAAATATCATCTGAGGTCAAGTTATACAAAAGTCTGCAAATAAGTCAAAATGGTAATTGAAGTTGGTGGTTTCATTTCTTGAAAAATTGAAATCCATACCTTTGTATGTTAATGAGGTAAAAGGTCCAATCCTAGGTTAACTGTCATTTGAGATGAAGTTGCTTTTCTGATCAAAAAATTTAGCGGGGACATAAATTAAGCAGTGCGAAATTACTGAACTTCTTATTTGACCTTAGTAGTAATTCAAGTTGCCCAATATAGACTCTAAAATGGAATTATACAAAACCTTCGGTGGAATATTTCGATACTCATTTGGTGTTTGGATTTCGACAATGAATAATAAATTAAGGCCAAAAAAATGTTTACGTTCATCACAAATTGACATTAAATAACGCCAGAGATAGCCAGTCTTAATGTAATTGAATCACATGTTTTGTAATCTCTGTGTCAGTAGGATTTTCTACAAAACATCTACGATTATGTTTTTTTCCCGTGTAGTTTTAATTATTTGATATTGCAGAATCTCAACAGCTATATTGAATGGTTATGAAAAGGAGGTTGGGCGCCACTGACCCATACATCTATGGGATTTACAAAGGGTAACGATTGATAGCAGACAAATTGCTGCATATATATATTAATAGGTGGCTGATGCCTATGTCCATAGACATGAAGAATAACCGTCCATGACACTTCCATGAAATCGCTATTTCATGATATTCCAAACTGCTATAACCCTAAATCTCAGCAATCAATACAATAAAATAACATACAATTAATTTCCGAATCAGTATTTCAATCAATCCTCACCCACAGATTTGAGAGCAAAAATTTTGTGTGGCAATACAGCTGTTCATTAGTGGATTTGACAACGTGACAGCTTTCCGTATCAGAATATGTCTCAGATTGATTTTTCTTTCATAATGCTTATGCGTGCTGGCGCATTCCTGTCATTTGCACAAAGTGATTACAACGCATGAAGCTGCCGCATCATATTTTGTTGTCACTCTCGGTAATTGCTGTACTCCAAGCCAACTCTATTGATTTCTCAATAGTTATTTGAATCAATGACACGGGGCATCGGTATACGTTGATCAAATCTAAGGACATTAGAATGACACTCAATGCGAACGTATAGTTTTATCCATTATCTCTAACATTAAGGCATCTTGAGGAACGTTAGTCATATATCTTCTTAGAAATTCATGGAGGAATTCACACACAGGATTATGTATTTTTTATCAGTCTAGTAGATGTTAACGTATTTTGCCTCTCGTCCTTAAAGGATGCATTGAACATCGGAATAGAAGAACATGTTTTGTGTCATACATATTAGTGTAGAGCATATAGAAGTACACATTTTATAAGGGAAATATTCCAGGGTCTAAAAATGCAATGCCCAAATTGTATTTGAAGTCTTTGATTTAATTTGATTATTTGGACTATTGCTGTGGATAACCCGAGAAAGCCGCTACAAGAGGCCTATTTCCGTTGGGGTCCGTATATCTGTCTAAATGTCCAGAGTGAAATCAATCTTTCAAGAGTCTCGAGGACTCGTCTAAATGCTGGATGGAGTTCAATTTTCCCTCTTTTGAGAGTGAACGCTGTCAATTCTTCACTCTTATGAGAGCGACAATTCATGATGAAGAGTACTCGTAACAAAATTCACTCTTTAAAGAGTACCTTTAACTCCAACAAAGACCGGTCCACCATAGTCACTCCTTAAAGCATATATAAGGCTCTATTTTGCATACTCATATAACATTAACTATAAAAATGTTAGCTCCTTAGCTTTATTCATTGATTTTTTTATGGGTCTATATCAGATTTTGCCTTCTTATCATCCTGAGAGAAATATTTTCAGTTTACATGTGGATGTATGCCAAGAATCGGTACATCAGTATTTACTTCGCTCTAAAATAACTGGTTAAAAATTCTAGTTACAGCTTTCTACCTAACATTAACATTTAGCAGCGTTAAAGGGACATAATGGCATGAAAAAATTGACATAATGAAAATGACCCTTACTGAAATCACTTCCACGAGTTGAAAACAATTTGGAATGTTTACTTCCCTTAAAAACAGTAAAAACAGAAGAGTTTCAGGGGGAGGGTGCAGTTTTGTGGCATTCTGGAACAGAAAAAGCAAGGTGTTCACATCCCTCTGACAGAATTTAACATGGTAATCTAGCATTGTTTTTGCGACCAATTCAAATGCATTCACACCGGGATTCAGCCATTGTACTTTAGGCTTGTAGGAAGATATTGATCAGCAAGTGAAATGGATTAGCCGGGATTAGACATTATAATATTTACAAACGCAATGGTCTGTGAGCTGATGACAAGCATGCTTTTCAAGTTTGGTAATGCTGGCAGTAATGTCTCATACGTTGTTCTAGAATTTAACCAACACTGATACACATTAACTATGTTTGGATAGGATCGAATGCCTTAACCAGATTTTTTTAACCAGTGTTTTTAGAGTGTAATGAACTTGTCTGGTAAGATCAAGACTCAACTAATAGCCAGTCTAAAATGTGAACTTTTATATGGTCCTACATCAATGTTTTAGAAATAATGACCCTATCAGTACATAGAGATTAATCGGCACAACCAAGAAAGAGGAAAGAGTGAAGGATAAACCCAACTGAAGAAAATGAAGCGAGCGAAGCGTTTTCTCAGGGAATGGAAGAGCGGATAATAGTTTGTGAGGAAGCGTATCAGGCGACGATGACCTAAGCGGACGGTGAGCAGTATTTGGAGCGCTGCGAAGAGCGCGTATCATGCAAGAACTGTCGGGATGGGGCTGCAAAGGGGACCAGGTGGTAGCCAGAGGGGGCTGGAGGCATTAGGGTGTTAGTTGTGGAGTGATACTCCCTGACCCCTTAACAGCTGCGAATGTTATATATTCAATGTTCTTTTATTTTACTGATTATCAAGCGCGTTCCCTGTAATAGTAACTTTGTATATAATTGTATTTCGAAACAAAGGAGGCATTCTTCACCGCAGATGTGGCTTAACTAATTACATGACTTGCATTTTTAATTCTTGTTTAAGGAAACTTACCCACAGGTAAATGCCTAAAATAGTTTGCCTGAAGCTGAGCTCAAATGATACAACGCCTCCTTGAAATTTTTCACACCAACAGAGCATTAAAATCTCAAATATAAATGAACGCAACCTGGTGGGAACTAAGGAGGAAGCTCAAATGGCTTCGTATAACGGGTATCAGTTGCAGCTTTGATTGTCCATCATCAAAGATTAAAAGGGTTGGCTCGAATTAATCAATGCTCTATTTGTATAATGTGCGGTTCTACTTTTCAACTACTTGATTTTCGCACTGTAAAAGCATGCTATCAACTCCCATGGGTGACTATAAGCCGATTTGACTGGGTATTCAAAGGGCTACATAATGCAATAGCCCATCAGAGACACGTAAGAAAAGCGTTATGGTGCAGATATAACAGGTTTATTTCGATTGGGTACTCATAGGGGTATATCACCCTCTGTATCAATATGATCCCAATCAGAGAAAGTATAAGAAGTGGTTGTCGCAGATGCTTAAGGGATTAACCCCATCTGTTGAGTAGAATCTCAGCAGCCAAAGAAGTTGATTGACCGTTACCATGGTTGGGTAAACTATACTCAACTTTGAGGTGTAATCACCTTGATAAGGTTTTACCCTCAACGTGGGTTGTCCCCCTTTATCAACATATACTAATCTTTTTTACGGCCATGGGCTCAATTTAACGCGGACTAATTCTTGATCACTTCAGTCTTATTACCCTTACCACACTAAGCCGATATAACCCCGAAACTGCAGCCTATCTTTCAGCGAAAGCTATTATTATGCTAAATGCTATTAGATATTACACCATAGTTCATGTAGACTTTTGTATTATTCATAAAATTCATTTATATTATTCTTGACTTTGGTTTGCATAGGTTGCAAATCCCGCTCTTCAGTACTCTCTGGACCTTGGTTTGACGTCATTCCATGACCTTTTCTTACAACTTCCTCCTCTCCTTTCCATTGTAACGCCTTTTTGTGTCTGTCCGGAACCAAGAAAGTGCCGCTATGTCATCGATCCAGACGTACGACCAATCAACTCCCATCGTCTTCTTAACTTCTTATCCTTTTTTCATTTTTGTATTTCTTGAATAATTCTCATTGGAAATGAAGTCATCTAACTTTCAATGTTCTTCAACGTATATTTGGGAATTGGAGAAGTTGTCCAACCTCTCGTCGTTGTCACACTCGTATGATTTTCCAGGTTTCGCAGTGCCATTTTAAAGAAACACGGACATTGCCAGATATGGAAAAGATTCAATTTTGCTTCTCCGTGTGTTTTGGTCTAAATTCCAAATTTGTTTTGAGCTACATGAATGACCCTGATTCTTTGTCAATTCCTATTTTTATAAAGTTCCGCTTTTCTTGGTTCTAACTTTGGCACCCATTACGTCCACAAAACTTTTCATTTATTTTTCTGACCATGATATGATAATCTTGTTGTTGATTTGATGCTATTCTGAAGTCCTTGAGTTTTCTTTTCTGGGATTTCCTCGTGATTAATTACGAAATGTCTAGCTCTGTTTTTTTTTTTTTTGCCTTTAGCAAGCATTCTTTGTGATGAAAATTTAATAGCTAATATAAGTTCAATATCATGAGCACAGTCCATTTCCTGTAATTTGTCACCACATTTCCGCTGGTCCCTGTGTTCTTTCCTGTTGTATGCTTCATTATTGCATGCAACACCAATCGAAAGCTAAAAGTGGACCCTTACCTTCTTTAAAGCAAGCACATTTCATCACATTCTTCTTGATGGTGATGATTTGGTTCGTTGGATTTATGTTTACGGAATTAAACTCGTCTTTAAATTTTGTGGAATTAAACAATTGTGGATTAAAGAATGTTGAAAATTATTATGAAATAATGATTTTTTTAAATAATTACAATCGGGAATCGTCCGAGCTTATTAGGCCGACCGTATATGTAAAAGAAGAATTTTTGCATAAACCTTTTGCATGTCTGGCTTCTTTAGAGAGATACAATTTTTCATTTTGGCAAGAGTTCACATATGGTACCCCCTTCAAAGTGCTACATGTAACAAATTATTTTTTTTATTATTTTTTTGCTTTAGGGTTAGCGGTTAGGGGTTTTGCTAGTGTAGCCATAAATAAATATAATTTGTTTCCTGTTAGAAATTTAAAGGGGGTACATATATGGAACTCTTTCCGTAAATTTTAATAATAATAACAATGTTTATTGTTTAAACTCTCAGTTTCAAATTAAACCGTTAAGACCAATTCTTTTCTTTAACACTGTCAAACTCCAACTATAATTAAAAGAGTCAGACTATTTTAACATTTTCCACTATTTTTGGTGGCATTCTAATATAGCTAAACCAAGATTCTCGGTCAGCAGGGGGGGTTTCCTCGCTGAACTGGAGTCAACGCTTTCTCAGAGTCAAACGAAATATATAGATGGACTAGCATTCAACACTCAATGAATTAGCAAGCAAATATCTGCTCTTCTGTGTACTTTCCACTTCTAAATAAATCCGACTCGTTCATCTTCAAATGTTTAAACGTCCCGTCTCTCTAATCCATCAATTACATATAAGCAATATAATGTTAAATCATATATAAACCCCCATTGATTTTCATCGGTCATAATTATGGATGGTTTGATTCCCAGACAAAGGACAAATCTAGAAAGATTTAAATTTAATTCATAAATATAACGGTAATTTCATAGGGAAAGAAAGAAGATATCATCCAAAATACACACAGGGAAACACCCATGAAAATAACGAAAATACAGATGTTCCATACAACGACGTAAGGCGCGTTGCTTTACCGTGTTTTGAGTTTAAAGGCAATTACCATTGGCTGAAATTCTCAATCGCGAGTATGCATTTTATTGAAATATTAAGAGTTATTTATTTTGATAAGAGTGTCCAGAGTGCTCTTGTCTGATCTGGGTCATTCATTTGTTCCCTCGCGCATTTCTTTTTTGAAGAGGTCCGCAGCATTTTTCAGCTGTCGCTAAATAGTAGAAAATAAGTTTTTTGTTGCCGTGTTTTTGTAAAGCTAATGCAAGATTTGTATGATAAGTTATTTTCGCCAATATTCCCCTGTTTTTAAAGCAACATTTTGCAACACCCTAACAACCTTTTCGGGGGAATCCTTTTCAAAAAGATTTAAAAACGTATTTCTCAGTTAGATTTTTGGACTCCCATCTACTGGAAAACAAACCTTGTTTTTGCCAAAATATTAATAATAAAATAATAGATAATAATACTATAATAACGAAACTGTGGTCGTTTGACATGTTGTTTTAAACTTACTTAAAATCAGAGCATCCATTTATTCTTTTTAAATGTTCTTCGAAATCTAATCTACACATTTTTGTGACACAATACTGTGCAAGTCTAAAATACAGTATTTGATTTTTGTGAACAATTTGTTGTGTTGTCCTCCTAGTTTGCATCGTAAACCTAATGCATTTCAATAGAGTTAAAACTCAGGAAAGGTGGTATCTTAAACGGCGAGAAATCTTAGTATATCGAAACAACGACGAAAAAAAAAGATAACTAGATTTCGTAACTTAGCGTTATGTTTTAGGTACCAAATAGTAACAATTGACCAAATTTGTATTTAAAATAACTAGAATAAACATATTCCAAAAAGCTGTTTGGAAGATTTTCATTTCAAATCACGGCAAAGATCTACACGATAGTTAGAAGTTGCAGGATAGCTATTAGAGTGATTATTGACTCTTTTTTATGATATGAATAGGTGATTCAGTATCACAACCCCAGTCAAGTGACGATACTGGGTAAACCTATTCATTTACTCAGTGATATAATCAGTAATCATTCAATATACCGGCATTTGTTTTTTCAATATATATGACTAGCGCACACCATCAATAGTGCCAATTACTACGTAAACCATTCAGTACTCTTTGGCTGTCTTTGCAGACCTGGCTATTTATTTTGGCTACTGTCCTCCAATATTGATTTTACATCTCTAATTGTTGCTTCTCTACTGGATACAATATAATCGTAAAATTAGATCCCTATGTAATTTCTTGTTATTGTTCCTTTAAGTGCAGACGAATTCTACGCTATGATGTTTCTCGCGATCCGTTTCTTTATCTATTCAATACTATACTGTTTTCAAAATATACAGACGCCAGTTTCTTTGTGTTTGTTCTGTATTTGATTAAGTCAAGCCAAATAGAGTCTAGTCCAACATCGTGTTTCATTCATGTACAATCCAGTTTTTTTCCCTGCTTGGTTCAAGTGACATCTGAACATCATTTTTCTTAATTCTAACAACACACGGACACAATTGCCATAATCATTCAAGGAAGGTCCGGTCTGATAATTGCGTAACACACCATGGATACTATTCTAAAACGACACACAAATACCATTTCTTTCTAATTCTAAATCACCGCAGGGAAAGAAGAAAGAGTAGAAACGAATGTCATTAACGTAAAACCGCCACCTGTAAATTGAATTTGACTCATCTAAACAACTGCATTCAGACCCCATGACATCAGATCAATTGAGCAAAGTAAGTTACTGCGTCCCACGATCCAGTGCTGCCACATATGGCGTTTGTCGTTAAAAATCAATTCTATTAAACTACCTATGGACAATTCTCCATTCTTTTATTTTGCGTACTTCAACATAGAGCTAGGCAGACATATCATAAGCTCAGATTATTAATAAAGCATGTCCCAAATTCAAGGGCTATTAAATAACAAATACAGTCTTAGCCCCTTTTTCAATAAACTTTATATTTCTTGTTATCTTGCATAACAAAATTGTTATTGCTATTTAATATCGTATTATTTAAATATTTAAAAACCCTGCTTTAATAACAAAATCTGCGTTGTTTTGAAATTTGTTGCATTTAAACTCAGAATTTAACCATTGAGAAATTTGAGTTTGGTCCAAACAGTTCAAATTACCCTCTCGTGCCAACTCAGGAACTTCAATAATTATTAAATTACACACGTTGGGCCGACTTTTCTGAATTAGAATCGTCATGTACAGATAAAAAGTCAGTTCACATTATAAGTGTATAAGTTAACATTCATCACGTGGAATTTAGTTAAAGCGAAAACATGTTGCACCCTTCTGCTCGTATACGAGTGATATTATATTAGTGTTTACTACCATTTTATTGAAGGTATATTTATTATCAGTGCGTGTGTTCAAATGTTCTAGGAGGCTCTTCTACTTTCAAAATTTTTTGAGATAGAATGAATCAGTTCAATGGCAGGGCACACGCAATCTCGCCGCACGCATGCACGCACGCACGCACAAACACCTCAGTGTCGGATTCATATTGGCGAAATAATGTTGAATTAAACGCCATAGTTAATATTGTATCAAAAATGGGTTATAAACCTGATCTTTTGTCTGAAGATGAAAGACAAACCGTTTTCGATTGACTGTCGTCACGACCAATCTGTTGGGTTATATTAATTTTGATTTGTAAATAAATAAATTGAATGTTATATTCCAAGCATGTTTTTTTTTTTTTTAATTTTTAAACTTAAACTTAACTCTTAAACTAACTCGTACACACACACAAACACCACGCACTATACACGTACGCACAACGCACACGCACAAACACAAAACACATTGATATTTTCTTACTTTTTACTATTAACTCTTCAAACATTCTGAAAGATTCATTTTATTTTATTCAGAAGTTATGCTATAGCTTGGTCAGGTTTAATAACATTGAATACATAAATACACTTATTCATAATTTCAGTTCGAAATTCAAAGAAGGCGGGGAAGGTGTCATCACAATACTCCTAACACATGTACAGATACATATTACTTGGTTTCCGTCGGTTACATTAGAAATACATGCTGATGAAATAACGTCAGGCTGTATGACAAGACAAAAGTGGTGATCCAGTTGATTACTTGAAAGTTACGTATTTCTGTTGGTTACGTAATTCTTGTTTGTTTGATTTTGGTTTGTTATCTGCGTATCTTCTGAGGTAAGAATTTTGCTCACCATAAATTTATTTTAATCATTTTACTATTGTAGTTAATGTGTTAACCAAACCACCACCCTCTAGAAGGCATTTTCAAATTGACTTTAACAATTGCAAAATTACAAGCTTAATATCCAGGGGGGACTTCATAAATTCATTTCCTCCAGCAGGCACCCCCTTTGGAACTTCACACATGTTTCATATTTCCTCCGAAGAACAAACGGATCGTTCTCTTTGTTACCTTGTTTTCTTACAGGAAACTTTGGTCAGGCTCATCATATTTTGGTTATTCAAAATTTTGGAAGCGTCATTTCCATCATATATTTTTATGCTGGAAACATGTCAATCTAACAGAATACGGGCTACTGCGCAGTTCACAAGCCAAATCGCGCGAGCATCTGCATCAATCCAAAGGTAACATGCTGCTACCTAGGATTACTTACAGTCGTCTCAGACATGGAACTTTGAAAGTTGTGCAGTTTATATGACTATATTGGAATCATTATGAAAAAACGCCTTAAATGAAGTACAAAACAAGCTAGTCTTAAGTCCGTGGTTTTTGAGATGATACAATTTATATAACCGAATACACGGCCGCAAGGCTGCTAACTCTCCAACTACTCCACTCCCCATCCACATCTTGCAGACCTGATACTGCTAGCTAGAAATTCAAGACCAGACACTACTATTACACCTATACAGAACTCCCACCTTGCAGCAATCCTTCCACGCAAAGGAAAAAAATTTGGGTCCCTTAAAAAACCGGATTCGCAAAGGAGTCGGTCGCTTCAACAGCATATGCACCGATGGGGCTTGCGCCCATCTCAGCCTGCCAATGTGGTTCTCCATCACAGCTGCGGATCACATTCTCAATTAGTGCCCTACCTTCCATCCACCGGTGGCATAGACTTCTCAAACCCCCAACAAATCAACATGAGCTGGCTCCGCCAGTCTACAACATATTTAGCTGCAGGATAAAAGGGCTCGCAAGAAGAGAAGAAATTACCGAATTTAACAGGCTGTTCCAAGCTTTAATCGACTGTTTTCACTATTCCGAAAAAGTCCTCTGAAGAATATTACAGAACTGAACCATTTTGTTGTTTGCTTTTCTTCTCTGATCTAAAATAAATATTTTCGAATAATTCATTTCTTTAACTCTACTCTAAGCACTGATTTGTTCAAAAACAATTGCTCTAGTCAATCAGTTGGCAACATCCAGATTCAGAGTGTGTAAATCTTACCTCAGTTTTCAATCAAATTGAATACGGTTGAAGACATTTAACCCAAAAATACATCATTAACGTGTTTTGCAGCAAATATTAAAACTACTAATTTATAAGCCACTAAATATGATTTCAGAGCACATGGAAAAATATTTAAGATTTACAGGTTAACATATTTTTCAACATTAAATAATATTTTTACATGTACAGGTTAAAATCTCATTTACAATGTCCAAATTGAAACCTTCCGTTTCTTCTCTCACTTCCCCCTTTCTTTTCACATTTTCATAATATGAGTGACAAATAATATAATTGAACTCGTATGACTCGTTACGCAAACGCTAACACAACAGAATAGTGGCAAGTTGAATGTTGTTTTTTTTCTTATACAATTCGAATGTTTGAAAATTATTCCGAAGCTCTTGTATGCTATCGACTAACAACAACAAAGGAACAGGTATTATTTTCCATCCCGATCCACTTCTTGCCTCTCGTCACTCTTCTGCTTTTTTCTTGCCCAGAGCAAGCGAATGTTGTGAACACTTTGAATCCATTGCCGCAAACTTTTAATTTACCTATTGCTTACAGCCTTCTGCGATAACTCATTGGTAATTATATTTTAATTCAGTTTTGAGCTTCAACAGGAATCGTCAAATACCTTCGTCACGATGTGGTTCTATTTGTGTGGTTTTCTGTGGGCATAATGCACGCAGTTTAGCCCTATCGGCATAGCTTCGATCCGTACTTGGTAGCACAGTCTTTTACAATGCGTATATTTGTTGGATTTTTATATATCATAGAAGAGCTCCAGTTAGAATAACGCAGGATATTGAAAAACAACTGGGTATATATCGTGTGATAGCGTTGGGAATACCATTTATTTATATCCGAAGACAATGGATTAAGAATATTTTCCTTTCCTAATTGGTTATCACATGAAGCCCCGATACCGTCCGAAAGATTTGCTAAAGAGCTGGGTTGATCAATCCAAATGGATATGTGAAATCACCATTCTCTCTAAGCAACCTTTACACCACCAAACTTAAAGTTTTTGAATCCTGGGAACTATCTGGACTAGTTGTGTTTTATTAAACTTTAATCAATAAGAAGTTTACATAGTCATTATTTTAATACCATAGCTTGTTAATAAAAAGTACATCTGTATTACTTGAGAAAATGATTCCGTTACGACGGGGCCAGTTAGGTGGAATACGGGCCAGTCTAGGTAAATTGGGTGCACCGAGCAGAGTAGACCTTTAAGTCTGATAAGAAAGTCTGACATAAACCTTTTTTCATTATAGTGTTCCGGGAGCACTTTATATTGAAGACGAAAACTCCAATAGGATTCCATGGAATAGAAAGAAATAACAGCTGCCACACCGCAAGAAGGAGAACATGATTGAAAATTAGAGTTTTTATTTAATTTATGAAACAGAGCACCACATGCCGTGATTCGATGTTATTTTATGTACAGGCAAGCACACCGATAAAACATTTTTGTTTTGTTGACATGGTGTTATTCCCCATGTACATTTGTGTTGGCGTGCTTAATTACATAGCTTGCACTTTTTTCTTAAGGAATCAAGTTCATTTGAACTTTAACTTCTAATGGCATCTGCATGCGTTTAAGGGAGAGTACAACGGTGCTTGGCTCTTGTTGTTTTAAATAACACGCTCTTTTCCCTCTGAAATTGAATGACCTCACGAAACTTGTTTATTTATTTTGATCTTATTAAGAAATACATGAGAACAATCGTAATTTAAAACAATCAAAAGAAGAACAATACATTCAACAATAAACAAAAACAACAATAACAAAGTTTTTTTAAAAACAAGAAAACAGGTATTTAAAAAAAAAAATATGGTTATGTTAATACTGGCGTTCAACCACTACCACTATATTAAGTACATAACTTGTGCGATGTTTCAAAATATTTTTTGTTCATTAAAATCAACACGATTGTTATTGGTACAACACTGGTTGAGGCACTAAGTGTAACGATAAATTACAACTAGTGTAATCACAAATTACACTACACTTATTATATTATAAACACTTTCGTATGTTAAAGAATTGCTGGCAACACTGTTATCAATACGGTTTAATTTTTTGCTCTTATGCTGGAAAGAGTACGTCCCGGGTGTTAACAGATATTATCCATAACACCTAGTTGGTAAATAAAATGTTGAGGTTCTCGAATAGACAACCGTTCCTTGTTTCCTGGTTGACGGCCAGTGATTTTCCCCCATGTCCACTCAGCAAATGACAAGTTCATAAACTAACATAAACCAGAATACCATTTCGCGTGAGTCCTATTGACCCAATAAAAAAAGAGAATGTTATTTGAATACCAAATCAGCCGCACGTGAACACGTTGGAGAGGTTTTCCAACGGTCGCGTGGCCTACATTCTTTCAGATGTTTGAAAAAATATGCGACAGCAATGACACTACAAAGTGTACAGCTTTTAGTCTGCGAGGCAAATTTTCAGTTCAAATAAAGTTCCACGATTAATTCATAATTACGTAGATTTGAAATGATTACCTAGCGATGATATATTTACCCAGTTTCCCGTCAAAAATCTATCATCGTAAGACAACGTGCTTCTATATTTAGCAAGTTTCATAACGTATATTTAGGTATTCGGGACATTTTTGTGTGATGTGAAATCCGCTGGGTTTACAAAATTGACTAGCTCATCTTCCATATTCCAAACAGCTCGGGTATCACGTGCACGATTATGGTAATTGTTTTTCGCGAAGATGAAAATTTGGATGATGGATTGATGGGGTTTATTTCATAAAAAGATCACTTCATTGGTTTGTAACATAATAGAGTACAAATATTCATATTTTGTTACTACAATTAGAAACAATTTATATTGGTTTCGGCTCTAGAAATATTTCATACCAAATATGAATGATTCTTTACAAATGAGTCGATTATTATCAAGGTCGTGCATACGCTTCTTTTGCTTTAAAACAAGTCCTATTTACACGCACTTTCCCATAGTAACAAACTTAATTAAGTATCGCATTTTAAGGAAAACTATACAGGGTATTAATATCTACCAAAAAAACCCTCAATCATCCAAAAAAGTCAATATTTTTTGGTGATGGGGCGCCTTATAGCAAATGTTATATTATTTCTTTCAAAAATGTAACACCGTTTAAAACGATCCCATATTTGACTGAAGGCATGGATCTATAGCACTGTACTAGTTAAGCGTTGTACTAATAAGCGACAAAACTTGATTTTATCTAGCAAACTCTTACAACTTTGAGTAGAAAAGCATCAAAATTAACACTTTCACGCGTCTTATTTCGTAAATAAAATGTTGTTGATATTCTTCAGGGTATTTTCAATAATATCAAGAAGAAGCCAGAAAGCCTTTACTGAAACTGCAACGGTGAAACTGTTCTACTTCCGATTTCCGTGGTATTTCAATAGTGGAGGTATCTCTGGGTATTATTGCTCCGATAAGGCTCTCACGTGTTGCCTATGAAAAACAGAAGAAGTGACACACATTCCCTTGTGTTATTAGCAATGGAAATTCCTCACAATTGCTGTCCTCAAGCGCAACCATTATATTCCTCAGGAATTTCTTTGGATTGAAATATAGACGTTTTATCGCCCAAAATGTGCCAACACCAGGTGCTAATATCTCTGCTTGCAAAAAGGTAAAACAGTTTCATTTTGATCGAGAAGTAGTTGAGGCATCGTCTTAAAAACATGCTCAATTTAAGAAAAAAAATGGAATTGGAAGCAGGACAGACAGAGGAAATACAGCAAAGGAGACGAAACTGAAAGTAAATAAGAAGCCGAAGAAGAATAACAGCACTTTAAAGGTTGTAACTTAAGACAGAATAATGATATGTATAAAGACTGCTTACGAGGAGCTCACTTGTAATATAAAAAACACAGCTATTTTTTCATAATTTGCTGTATTATGCATGAAAATAATGTATTTCATGCCACTTCAAATATTATTTTTGTGATGCTACTTACAGAATGCACATTTCTTCTTCATAAATCCACTGTTGATTTAAACAAAAAACTCTTAAGATAGCGATTACACGAAAGTAAGTTTCAACTCCAACACAATGGGTTGTTACAGATATTTTGCTAAGAGTACAATGGACGCAATGCGGGTGGAATGCACGCCGCCTCCTGCCAAAGGCGCGTATAGATTGGACACGGAGTTTCAATTATGATACATTTTTCTTAAATAGCCAATAGCTCTTTGGCGTTTATGATGAAATTGTACCGCTAGCTATTCTATTTATAAGTCATGTCCCCTCTGAAATATTCTTTCACACTTTGTGAAAGACACATTGCGGAATTACAGCGAAAAAAAATAGAAGAAAAATCGGCAACAGTTCAAAATCAGCTGGCAAGAGTTCCGTTTTAATATATGCATATTACATACCAAAAAGGTATTTAATACATTAGCAGTTTATAAAACGCCTGGCAATTTTTGCAGTGTTAAGAAGTAATTCCCACATTGCCTCACTGTAATTACTTCAGAGGCGAGGGTTTTGAAAAATTATTTTGACAAATTGCGTCTGAGTACATCCACTAAAACACTTATCGTCGTCAATTCCTGAGAGAACACTTGTGTTCACGAGTGGTTGGTCTACATACAAATATTTTAATAGGGATATGGAATGGAAAAATAGATATAGCGAGTTTCGAGAGTAAGGGAAGCCGTGGAAGGGAGACGGAAAGATAGAAAGTGTTATGCAATTGAAGAATTCTTTTGTTAGTGAGTTGTTGTCTTTAAGGAAAAAAAAGAAGAATTAGACCAATTTTAGCAAATAAGTAGAACACCTCTGTTTAAGCTAAAGCGCTGTTTCTTCTAAATCACTGTTTTTTCCAATGTGAGATTTGCGATTTCGTTATGTTAATGTTTATTTTTCTTTACCTTTCATCAGTGTTTTGCTTTCATAGTCTAACTTTTCATTACCTTTCGGAAGGTGTGCACAATTATTGCTGATAAAATGCTTTCATATTTTAAAACTTTCTATGAATAACAAGTTAGCCTGCAGGATAATAAGCAAAGAAGTTACGTTCATGTTTCCTTGTGATACGATTCAATGTTTAGGAATTAAAAAAAACGTTTTCTAAAAACTATCTATATCCCTAACGTCTCCGGAGGAAAATTTTACAATCAACGTAAAAAGTGAGGTAGCGGTATTTTTGTTATCAGATCTAGGAGCAATTTCCCACTAACCCAAGGCAGGGGTCCGTTCCGTGATTTTTGTGTCAGGTGCATTTTTTAAGCAGTTAGGGGACGTTATGGACACGAAGCATGCACTATTGCACTATTTGTTAAATCAAATTGTTTCAGAAAATTATATTCATATTATTAAATTACAGACTGTTCTTGAAAGTGTTTCAACATTGTCTTCAATTTACGGTATTTCAACGACTTCGATCATGATATCTTCACATAATAGACGAACTGATTTCAAAACAAAGATCATCATTTTGTCAGAAGTACCATAGCAACAATAAGATACGATGCGTTTCAGAAGCGTGACAATCATGCAAAGGTACAATATGGGAATCATGACACAAAAATTTAGAGCGTTGGTAAAGAACAACCATCTATTGACTCTTGGAAGAAATAACAAAGATTAATATTTCCAGACGCAAGAAATATGTTTACCAATACATAAAGGCGCTTTCTTTTCTAATCAGCACAGTAATCATAAGTATAATGGATGTTGAGGTCTAGCCTTAATCCACCGAGCATTCCAAAACATAGAATGTAATTGAACATCTTGAACATATAATCGCCTTAATACCCGTGAGAGAAGAATGCTATTACACAATGTTGATTAATATTAGGACTTATCATTATCGTTAGGTGTTTATGAGGTGTCAAGAGATAGATATATGCCGTAGGCTAGTCTGCTACAGGTATCCTTGCCCATGCGTCGTTAAAGGGACACAATGGCATGAAAAAAATATTCAGACATAATAACATAGGACCCTTACTGTAATCACTTCCACAAATTTGAAAGCAATTTTTTTGGTTTACATTCTTTACAAAAACAGTAAACACAGCAAGAGTTACAGGAGATTCCTGCCACGGAAAATCAAGGTGTTGATATCCCTGCCAGAATTTATAGTGTATCTAGCATGTTTTTGACACAATTCAAAAGCATTCAGACCGGGATTCAGACATTGTAGTAAGATATTGATCTGACAAGTGAAAGGTGGATTAGCCAGTATTAGCACATAGAAATGGTCTGTGAGCTGATGACTGCATGCTTTTTCAAGTTTGCCACAGACAGCCAAGGATGCCAACATTACTGCCAGCATTTTATCGATTTTAGATACACTGTAAATTCTGGCAGGGATGCCAACACCTTGATTTTCCGTGGCAGGAATCTCCTGTAACTCTTGTTGTTTTTACAGAATGTAAACATTCAAATTGTTTTCAAATTTGTGGAAGTGACTCCAGTAAGGATCCATTTCATTATGTCTGAATATTTCTTCATGCCATTGTGTCCCTTTAAGGGACACATGAACGTGTTTCTGTTACTCACGTTTACTTTCAGCTTGTCTCAGTTTCATTTTTATTTTTAGTCACCTCCAAGGGTCGGATTTCAATATAAGACAATGATGGCTTTCTTATAGGAGTCAACACCGGCTTTCGACAGGACAGAGAAAGCGTTTGGAGCATTGTTTAACCCTTCTCGGAAGTACAGCGATCGTGACGGAATGTACAGATAATTGAAAAATTGAATTTGGATAATAATGTGAAAAGACACTGACGTCATATGTCTTTCTTCAGATGAAAAGAGATTATTTTCTCTCCACCCTGATGATGAGGGCATCAGTTAATTATGGTAGAAACATAAAAAGGCACCTGCCGTTCATGTAATTAAATTGTAATTAAAATCATTCCAGGGATTGTTCACAAAATTCAATTAAATAAAAAAAATTCACACATACGGTTACGACAAGCTGGTGTCAGATTACACCAGACGACACTTAGCGATGCGCTCGAGTATATGTGGACATTTATGTTTTTACAAGTATACTTCTAGTGCGTCAATCCAATATTATTAAGTTTAGCAAGAATTTGTTCCAAAAATAATGCCCCTATTTTACTTTCAAATGATCCACGCAATTCAACTCCTGTTTGAATAATATGCTCTTTATATATCTAAACATATGATCATTGTTATCTTGCACACCTGCTGATATTGAACAATTTTAGAATTAACAATGCATAACATAATGTTGATTTTAACACATTTTCTATTTTCGTTAGTTTAAATTGCAAAAAATTACAGTGAATAATAATATCAATTTAGCATTTTGCCTTTCAGCTTCATTTTTCTTGTTAAAATGTAAACATTAAATATTATCTATATATGATCTTAAATATATAGTTAGTACACATTACGTTAACGCTCGTTATTCCTACTACGTTTCAATTCCGTATGGGAAATACCTGCCCTTTCCTAGAAGATGGAGTGCATAATGAGGGTCAATATGGTAAAGATAATACGAATAGACTATGGTAACAAGGTATGATTCTACTAAAGAGTTGTGTACACACTCTTTGAAACAGTGACTTTACAATTGTCCGCTCCGTGCCTTTGATTGTAAACAAATCCTTCATTTGGACAATTTCGTCGTAGCATTAAATAAATAAAGTCCTCTCTTTATACCATCTCTCTATTTAATCTCATGTGAAAGCTATAATTCCAGCAGTGTTAATAATGTTGGAACAGGTGGTACAAAATTTAAGCTTAGCTACACATTTATGAAATTGTTATAATAATAATAATAATACCACGAAGTAACATTCATATTTTTATATGTGGTAAAATCCGTGTATAATTACGAGGATTATTAATTTAAGACGCCGTTGTTAATTGCTGTATTTACATTTAAAATTGGTTTTGAAATCCATATAGAAGAAAACATACTACCCGAGTAATAGTTGCTTTATTAAAGAGTAGATTAAAAATTGATTTGAAGCACTCATTATTAGGATATTTAATAGCGTATCAGAGAATGTAACGTAATTTGCTTATCTTGATACCAGTAACAAAAATGGCCTTTGTCAGAATGTAACATAAGTTGTCCATACATCGATGGTAAAGTTGGTATCCGACCCTTTTGTTGACCCCTGTTTGAACATTTCAGCTGCTGTTTAGAAGACTATGAATTGCTTTGGATCGTATCTATTCTTATATTGCATAGCATGTAGACACCGCTGACTAACAATTATTAGTTGGAAAGTGTAAGTACAAAAGTAATAAAGGCTTGCACCTGTCTGGTATGTTTTTGCTTTCTATACATTATTAATACGTCGCTTTGACTGGTACACGCGTACCAGACTTCTAACTTCGTTCCAGCAGTTATAATCTATATGATCATCAAAGGCCAAGCGCCCAGCCGGTCGTAGGCGTGACTGTGCCGAAAGAACTAGCCTGCGTTTAACACTTAACAATAGGTATCTCGTGTAAATTTAATGACAACTTATGATTTATTTGTTATAATACGAATACTCGTAAGTCGATCGTTTGTTCATGGTTTATGCACGCTATATGTCTCGACAGCTCATGGGTCAAACACTTAAAAAGACCATCTGCAGTTAATAGGTACAGCTGTAATTGAGATTGTTTAGAAATGTCTCAACGATGACAATCCTGAATAAGGATGTGTTTCGATGACCGACTCAGAAATGGGAAATTATTTTGATCGGCTTTAGGCTAAACAGGTGAGATACAGGTATCATATAAAACAATGGATGTAAAATAACATAATTGTTAACAAAACCTAATTGTAAGTTCCGCAAACTCTCCCGGGACCCAAATTGAAGCTTTAAAACATCCCCAAAACAAGATTAAAAAAATAGGAACAAAGATGAAGTAAACACAGGTGAAAATCATCCAATGTTTAGAGCCATTTGGCGAACGTAAAGTCGGTTCTTTAAAACAGTAATTTTACGTACCAATTCCAAACACGTTTTGAAACAGTACGCCTTACAAATATCCTTAAATGGAGACCTTGTACAATCACCTCTTTGCTTGCGAAAGATCCCAAATGGTTTTCGTTTCGGTGTTCTAAATCCACTTATTATTTACACAGTATTTAGTCAATGTGCTTTTGGCGTACTTTGTCTGTGTTTGCCCACTCACCACGACAGGAGAATGTCAGTTGAATGATATGTTGCCAATTTAAAAAAGGATTACAGAAGATGTTTGGCTGTCTTTGGGGTAAAGCTGAAGTTGACTGTTAATATGTTACGAAAAGAATTGCTCAGCCTTAAAGCACATGAGGTGATTTGTTCTTTGTTTTTCCTCTTGCATACACTTGCTGGTGTCAACACCCATAAACAATCTCAAATGTATATATACATAGAGTATATGGTGTTACAAGCCTGAAGGCAACGAAATGATTTTCAGCAGTTGGTAAGGGACATGCTTTTCTTATGGTCCACTCTTCTATTGCGTGGTTATCATCAATGACGTCAGAGAGTCGCAACTTCCCATACCAAAATTCAAGTTCGCCTTGCTTGATATGTATAAATAACACTTCATTGTTACGGAGAGAAGCGGTTACTTGAACCATCAAATAGTAGGGTCATAAATGACGATCCCGTTCTCGATGTTTGAGGAAGAAGGGTTGAAGATGTTTTTCTATAGTTTGAAGGATGCTGAATCTAATGTGTACCTCATTTCATGGTATGTGACATTCGGTTGTATTTAGTTGGATAATTCGCTTAGAGGGCAAAATAAGGTGAGATACTTACTAGGCATATCAAATAGTAGGGTCATAAATGACGATCCCGTTCTCGATGTTTGAGGAAGAAGGGTTGAATATATGTTTTTCTATAGTTTGAAGGATGCTGAATCTAATGTGTACCTCATTTCATGGTATGTGACATTCGGTTGTATTTAGTTGGATAATTCGCTTAGAGGGCAAAATGTAACAAGGGTCTACATGGTCTACAGCGGCCACCAAAACTTGACCTAAAAGTTGTATACAGAGCTGTCAGTCAAAGTGTTACTATGCGTTTCCATTTCAGTTTGACCAGAGCAATCATTTGAAAAGAGTCTGACAAAACCTGAGTATTGGGTAATTTTTACCCAAAGATGTTATTAGGGCTGTAACCGTGTAACTAAAGGTTGAAACCCAGACATACTTTTTAATCCATTTAATCAGACAAATACATTTAAACGCAATCTGACTTGATTTCAAATTTACCCCTGCACTAAGTTTCCTCACTTAATTTTACAATGTTCCACCAGAAATTGGACCCAAAAATTCTGATTCAGTTTTCTTCATACTAGTTACTACAGAGGCATTTTCCAACCTTCTTACCTAAATTTAAAGACAGGAATCCTCATAATGACTCTAATATAGAGTTAATGACCCTTGCCCCTACTATGATAAATTACTTAAGGGGTGTTCGGGGGTCTTCAGACATGAACTTCGAGATTAATATACTCAATGTTCCCGGATGACATGTTCGTCTCTGCTCTTCCATCGGTCTTTTACAATTACGTCCCCTTATTTGTTTCCGGTAAAGAGCGGTTTATCTGCTTGCCTCGTTAGTTCGACTTTACTCAGTCGTTTTGATCTGTATAGCCACAACATCGTGATTTATATTTTATCAGACGATAGCGGCCAAACCTGCTAAAACAATAAAATGTATCAAAATAGGTACCACAATACAGGCTGCAAACCGTGAGTCAATTTTGACGATTTGAAATTAAACGGCCTTGGTTGGTCACATGGTCGGCATACGACCACATTTAGTACACGTTATTGCTAATACAAACATTTCAGAAACATTCCTTACAAACTGGGTCATCTGAAGCAATTCCGTGACCATGGAGAGCAAAGGTTCATTTCTCAGTGGATTTGTCTTCTATGAAGGTTAATGAACAAATTTAGAGACGGTGCACCTCGTGAAAGTGTGGGTGGAATTCAGAAGGGGAGTAAATTCATAAAACACAGGTCAAAAATGAAAAAAAAAATACTTGGATTAATGCCAAAGGTCATCATCGAAGGTTAAATCTTTACTGTTGCTCCGATTTCTTTAAAAATCAGGTCAAATTGGTCATCCTTCCTCAAATGCGGCAACAAAAATATTTTGCACTGTCTAACATATTTCTAAAATTGACGGATCAATAGAGGTCAATGTAATTGACCTTGTTTGTCATTTATTGTTGCAATCTCTGTGGAAAGGTGAACAATTTGAAACCATTTTAAAGAAATCGACGCTATATTGACGATTTGACCTTTGGGAATGACCTTTGACATTTGATGAGTTTTGTGTTATATCTCCGTAAACATATATGTAGGTAGTACAAACTATACCTTTTTACTCCTTGTAACTAACAAGACGTACACTTTGCTTATTGTTTTGTTACAGCAATCCAAGCATTTTTCATTTTTGATCTCTGTATCATGAATTTACTCCGCCCTGGATTCCGCCCACACCATCACGAGATGCACTCTCGTTACATTTGTTCATTAACCTTCATAGAAGACAAATCCGCTGAAAAATACATCTTTGCTATCCACTCTCACGGAATTGTACACCAGATACGACGCAACTATACAGTGAAGCTGACTCTCTAACTTCGACCGCTTTGGAATGAGAAAATAAATATATAATAAATATATTACATTTTGAGAACTTTCAGTCACGGTTTTTACGTGTTAATCCATTGACGATGTTAAAATTTAGGATTTCTTGTATTACTCTAAATTCCAAGGGAATCATGTTAATTGCAAACCATTGTTCTGGCGATTTTGACGCACGATTACAATATATCCCTTTCGTCCCATAACTGCATTTTAAATGCACTTTGAAAAAAATCAAGGAGCGTACCCTTGCCTTGTTTCAAGGGGAAATTGTCCCTAGATCTAACAAGAAAATTAACGCTAGCTCCCTTTTTTGCGGTGATCGTCAGATTTTCCTATAGGGATGTTAGGTATATAATTTTAACACTTTATGGCTATTTTAGCTAAGGACTCAGGCGAGAAATACGAAGTGTAATGTTTCACTCGTTCCATATTTTCAGTGCAGCTTTTCAGCAGATATTTCATACTCGTAGTATAGCGGCTAATCATTTTGTTCAGGAATCTAGATTGGAATTTTCAATTTGGTATCTTTGACCCATATTGCCATTTTTATGAACTAACCACTGAACAGGTAATATACAAAGAATATGTGAATCAGAGCATCAATCACGGCAACTCATAAGTAGAAAAGTATGGCAATACCAGTATGGAAGAAATCGTTTTTCCATGTTGTGATAGTGTCAGGACTATTACTGGAATGTGTCTTCCGCAAATGATCAATGATTTATGACTCAAGTGATGACTGACAGCAGTTCGTAGTTTCTTTCATCATTAATTAATAATTTTTACAGGGTAGTCTTCTCTTCGCTTAGGTGTTCATATTTAGCACTATACGCTGGGACTTTGGGTGTTCTTATACTTATACTCGAGCACATTAGTGCGCAGTGTTTCTAGAATTATTTCTCAATGAATACACTATTTTAAGGCTGCCTTAAAACGCACAATAAAAATGTAACGTGGTACCTATAGGTACACGTTTGGATAGCCGAATAATCCCTTTGAAGTGCAGGAAAGATATTTGCACGTAATATTAACTGCACACCAATGCATAGTGGCTACGATGAATGTTTATATTGACATGTGTATGTAAAGAGTTAAAAGTATCCGCTCAATGCTCACAATAAATTTGAACATTTTATATCGATAAATATTAAAAGTATGAAAGAGTAAGTCTATGTAACTTTAAATTCAAGCGTCTGCAATCCACTAAATGTAAATTCATCTTGTACTTTTCTTGTACTCACAAGGAACCTACCCACCATTCTGCCCGCTGTCACGTCATACCCCTGTCTCTAAAATAAACCAGAGTGTAAAATATATACACCCACAGCGGTTCGACGATAGTCTAGGATTACAAGTCAAATAATTACAGCAGGACGCCACGCATCCGCAAAGACATTTTGACGTTTTTATGCTACTGGCAAAAAAAAAAAAAAAAAAAAAAAAATAAAAACAATACAGTAACGAAACAAAACAGAATTAAATAATTGAACTGTGCGTTATTCAAGCACAATGTCGAGTTGTGATTATTCGCTACAACTTCCGGTGCTATCTCTCCAGAAAACGCTGGATCAACCACTTTCATTTTCCAATAAAGATGATTGTGACACTAAACTTGTCGCATATTACTCTAGCACCAGAAAAAACTTTAAAAGGACCATATAAGCGAGCCAGCTTTGTGGCAATGGCTATCCCTATTCTTATCCAGGCAACAGGAGAAGAGGCCCCAATATTTCTTGACCAAGTATGAATTCAAGTGACCAAAATGTTTTGAAGAACTGCAGCCCATGAGAACTTGCATGAAACTTGGGATATACTTAGGTGTGACTTGCAATCAAAAGAGAAACTTACGACTTGCAATCAAAGGAGAAAAACACACAGTTTGGGTTGATAAAGATGGCAAGACTCCAACCGCTGAACGACGCAGCACACGTACTAATAACGTTTTGTACACAATCGTTTTTGACGGACATGGCATTGTTCCAAAAATTCCAACTCCACGGGATTCCTCGGTTACCAGAAGGTATATACTATTGTTCAAAGGTTTTGTAAGAGGTCCTCAAATTCTACAATGCCCTTCTCCACTCGGACAGTAGCTGGACAGAAGTAGAAAGTACACTTACTACAGATATGGCCCTACTTGCAGCATATCTCAAGACCTGGAGACTGAAGCTGAGTGAAGTCAAGACCACCGCTACTGCCTTCCATCTCAACACCAAAGAGGCTCATCGCCAGCTTCAAATCAACCTCAATGGAGCGCCTCTGCCATACAATCCTACACCAACCTAGGCTATCTGGGAGTGAAGCTTGACCGGCAGCTTACTTATCGGCAGCACCATGAGTCCGTATGCGCCAAGGTATCTCCGAGGAATAACCTCCTGTGCCGACTTGCTGGATCCTCATTGGGTGCCAGCCCAACGACTCTACGCACCACCGCCTTGGCTCTGGTCTACAACGCTGCTGAATATGCCGCCCCAGCATGGTGCAACAGCTCTCACACAAAGAAGCTGGACACAGATCTGGCACCATGTGGTTTCTGGCTGTTTCCAAAACTGAAAGCTGACCTTGCCAGAGCTCGATGTGACAGCAGAAGCTCCCTCAGAAGGGTCATTTATCAGTGCCCGAAAGTGATATCTGAAAAAAGGCTTCACCATGTTCACCGACGTCTCCGGAAGTGTGTAGACGAAGGAGAGGAGTACTTACTGTAAAGAGATGAAGTCCTAGCTCTTCATAGTGTTAATCCTACAGGTATGGTGCAGGAACTTGTTAGCCCTCTCTAATAAATAAATGAATATTACTCTTCTAAGCACCAGGGACACAGTGGCATGAAACAATAATTAGACCTAATTGAAATGGACCCTTACTGAAATCACTTCCACAAATTTGAAAGCAATTTGGGTGTTTACATTGTGTTAAAAAGGAAATTTAACTATATCATTTTCCTACTAGCTTCTCTTCTCAGCCGAGGATGCTGACATTACTGCCAGCATTTTTCAAACTTGAAAAGCATGCAGACATCAGCTCACAGACCAATTAGACCATTGCTATTGTATATGTACTAATCCCGGCTAATCACCTTTCACTTGTCAGTTCAATGTCTTACTACAAGCCACAAACTCTTTCTGTTTTTAAAGAATGAAACATCAAAATTATTTTATGGTATGCTTTTTGTTATTGATACAGGTTTTATACATTGCATAAAGGGTTCAGGTAATACTCGTTGTGGTGACATGTGATAAAAAGGGTGTTTTTTTAGGGAAAAAAGTGATTTTGGGGCTAAATTTCTAGACCCTTTATATATTGTATAAAACAGAAACCTATAATATAAATGTCAGAGATTGATAGTATTGCATCATGATTAAAATTTGTTTTGCTAAGAAATTAATAAATCTTGATATTCTTAAGTTTTTAGCTCAAAAACGTGACTTTTTGACCCAAAAAACACCCCTGCCACCAAAGTTTTTGACCACAACCATCATTTTTTTAAATTATTTATTACTCTCTTTCGAATAGAAGTGGTTGCGTTTTGTTGTACCGAGGGGGGGGGGACTCGTGAATATCTGCATTAAATTCTCATCAGTTTGGCAATCTTCATAAAAATAATAATTTCGTTATCCAATCGCGGAAAAATTGGTAGTTAGTATCATTATTATTTAGACTTCCTGATTGTATTAAAACTAATGCTGGTAGGAAATTCCTTGTATTATTGTATGGAAATACTTTCTCTACGGAAACGTATCGATGTGTTGCGTTGTAAATTACCAATCGTCTCTTCCTATCATATTTTCCTTCTGATTCTCTTAGACATCTATGATTAACAAATAATAAGGCGGGGAACTGCGCAATACACCATAAGCTGTTTTCAATTTTGCTTGAATAAGAAATAGATTCCGGTTAACAGAAAATGAAGCCAAAGTAAAGTAAAAAAAGATAGGAACTGCACGCATGTTTACATAGATAGAGTGAATCTACAATTCAAATGTAGAATTGGTCTTTATACGAATACAAAAAAGAGTTTGACCATGATTGAACCCTACCAAACCAATTTCCGCATTCATGTTACATTGAAACACCACAACCAATTTCAAACAATTTACTCTCGTCGCACGAGCTATAAAGATCCGCCAAAATTACTAAAGAGTCAAATACATTCGTCATTAAGGGTCGCTTTTTGCACATATTGCTGTATTTCCGCCTTTGGTGATTTGCGGTAGCGCGATTGGATGTGTAATAGTTAAACATCCCGCGGGAACCTGTCTGCCAGACATTGTTAGAAAACGTGCCAGGTGTAATATTCTTTAAGGAATTCTTGTCACATAGTAGAATCCTATAGCCAACTAAAACCAGACGCTATGTTGGGGTACTTAGCATTCCATGCCTTCGTTCCTGATCTAAAAGTTTGTGCCGAACGGGACAAGTGGTCCTAGAGGAAGTAAATGATTTTAGAAACAAAAACAGAAAAAGAAAATGAAGATTGATTCACTTAAGATTCTCTATTATATGTATACAATCACTCCAGGACTCTCTCATACTCCAAAAAAAACATGTGCATGGTTACGCTATTACTACAAAAACTTAAGAGCCATAAAAGACTTCGACGTATTTAAAATTTGGTGGGCACAATCAATTGTCATGATGACTAAAAATCGAGGATTTTCAATGATAAACAGAACCTCTAACCCTATCACTATACCAAAACTCACTAGAACTCAATGAGCTGAGGCTAGAAAATGCACTAAGTCCAAACAGATGCGATGAAGTCATCGTTCCAACATTCACATGGCCACGAAATCGGTTGTGGCTCCGGCCGCGACTCCCTCGGGCTTGCCATCCCTGCTCATGGGAATGGTGCGCCGGAGGCCCCGGGTTCGAATCCCGTCACGGATGTCCAATCTTCTTTAGCTTCTATCCCTTTACCCCTTCCCTTCCTCTCTGGAGATAGGCTAGAAACCAAAAGACTGTAGGGTTAAAACAGAAGGTATCCTCCTACGGTAACAGCTGGTAATTAAGCGCTAAGTTTGTAACATTCCCGTGTAGTTATCTAGAAAAGCTTCACAATATCCTGCACGTCTGAATTTGTTGTGTTTATCAATTTAATTAATAAATTTATACATACAATCATAAAAACATCAAACATTCCAATATAATCACAGATAAATATAATAATCGGATATACCTTATATTTAAAACCAGGCCCGTACGCAGGGGGGGGGGGGGAAAAAAAAAAAAAAAAAAAATTGGTGATGAAATGTTCAAAAAGTAAAAAAAAAAACCCGACCATTTTAGGGGGGGGGGGTTAGGTCCACTTTAGGCAAAAAAGTCCACTTTTTCGAAAAAAAAGGTCCCGACTTTTTCGAAGTCCCGCACCCCCCCAAAAATAAATCCTGCGTACGGCCCTGTTTAAAAGCTTGTAAGTATAGGTCAAAGACCTTACATTAGCAGGAAGTTGAGCCCTTATCTCGCCTGACCCTAGCATTTATCTTAATCGTAACTTTAGCCGTAACGATAATCGTAACCCTGAATCCAAACATACATGATACAAACACGTATCAAAATCAGCTGCACGACCATTGAACCATGTCAACCGGAATAATGTTATTAGACTGTACCTATTACGCACAGTGGGCCAGATTTCTTGATTTCGGTCAATAATTAATAACATCGCTACCGTTGAGAGTTTGGCCATAAAATTTGGTACTACAGGGTTTTTTGTGATGCTGAATCCGAATCTGACTGTTATTAAAAAAAAAAAAAAAAAAAACCCCCCCCCAATTCCACAAAAGGGGAAAAAGGTCCACTTTTTGCTGAATTTTTTGATAAAAAGGTCCAAAATATAGAGAAATTTTGACAAGAAAGTCCACTTTTTGGTGATGAAATGTTCAAAAAGTAAAAAAAAACCCGACCATTTTAGGGGGGTTAGGTCCACTTTAGGCAAAAAAGTCCACTTTTTCGAAAAAAAAGGTCCCGACTTTTTCGAAGTCCCGCACCCCCCCCAAAAATAAATCCTGCGTACGGCCCTGTTTAAAAGCTTGTAAGTATAGGTCAAAGACCTTACATTAGCAGGAAGTTGAGCCCTTATCTCGCCTGACCCTAGCATTTATCTTAATCGTATCCACATTAACTTTAGCCGTAACGATAATCGTAACCCTGAATCCAAACATACATGATACAAACACGTATCAAAATCAGCTGCACGACCATTGAACCATGTCAACCGGAATAATGTTATTAGACTGTACCTATTACGTGATGATTTAGTTTTGTAATTCCAGCACCTCCAAAGTCTTTTTAAATTCTTGTCAATTTCCTGGCCTCAAATAGCGAGGAGAGCAATAAAAAAGATCGTATTTTCAATCCGCGAAATAGTAAAAGCACGTCGTGTAAGGAGTAGGAAGGTTGACGCACCTGTGTACACAGTGTCCAGCTTGTCCGAGAATAACCTCCTGCCGTTAGGAAAATACCTATGAATACTTTAAATAAACGTTATCAGATCAGTTGGCCTTAATATTACCTGTGCATTCATTTGGAAAGAAGATTGGATGGTACGTAAAGTAAAAGGGACCCAAACCCTTTATAACAATTAAACGCTAGTGCAAAACATTACTTCTTAGTTTAGCAAGTCACAATGGTTTATTTTAAACATAGGTCATCGACAAGAAACAAATGCCTTAGTGAATTGGAACGCATTGATTCCCACTTAAATTATCACGGCGAAAAATCACCTGGACAATTTCGCGTGCAGATTGGCATGACTTTATTTAATTTATCATGAGTCGGGGAGTATTTGATATCCGCATGATTTATCATTAGTTCTAAGGAGGCGTGCTTGATCCATCTCTCTCGCGGTAATTGAAGAGTGAAATATCTGGAACTCAAGCGTGTCCAATGCTTCACCGTGCCAAACATTGATATAGAATAGAGCATTTTGGCTTACGTTGAAGGCTATCAACTGTCTATGTGTCGAGTTAGTTTAGTATCAGGTGAATGTTTGGTGACGGTTTACCAGTGTGGATGTTGAGAAGACGCCTGTTGACCGTCGAGTTCATATTCTATTAGTGTTTTTGGCCCTGACGTTATTTTCTGCATGCTTCTTTCTTAACACGTGTATATTACATAGAAATGTCTCCGTATAATAAAATTTGAAAGAAGTCAAAGCACTCATGATCTAGTGATTGAATACAATCTGAGAAACCTGATAATGTCTTAAAAGTTGATTGCACTTGACTAAATTGATGAATTTTTACTTTAACTGAATGTGGGTGTGTGCTTCATGTTCTGATATCCCATTTTTTATTCTTCGGTCTGGGCCATATTGCATTAAGAAACCAATATCTGGAAAACAAGAGTAGTAATCTTGGTGGAGTGAATGCCTGGACCTGTGTCATATTGAAACCATGACTACGGCAAACCAGGAACCAATCAGAACCGAACTTTCGTTAAGTAATAGCAAGGAAAATAGAGGAACACAAAAGAAGACTATAACAAACTAATATCTGAATGAATTGGCAATTGGTCTCCGAGCCCTAACGAACTATCAACTGTTTTGAAAAGTGCTCATCAAATTCCGCAGCCTTGACCGAACAATGGATGATGATGATGATGATGATGATGATGATGACTTCAATTTCAAAATACTCATTCGCAGGAGTCGTTGAAAATGGTATGAAGCGAATCATTGGCGATTGACAAAGAACTTTTCTGCTATCGCGTATTCCATTATCGTGAATTGGATTTACAGAATTAATCAATAAATAAGCAATTTGTATCGGTCAGAATTGCTTCAAATCAGCAAATAAAAAGGAATTGGGACGCCGGGTTTCCAAATAAGATTTCTTTTCTCATATTGCATTAAGTATGCAGTAGCCAGACGGATGATAAATTTACAATGTCTGTTCCCTTCCAAAAGACTCGATGTAAGCCTTATCTGATGTTTTTGTTTTTCTGTTTCATTGGCAGGAAGTGTTATTTTGTTTACTACTTTACAATGTAATAACGGATTTGACAGCAGATTTTCTGTAATCTTTCTGTAAGCCTATTTTCGTGAATTTCAGCAGATGCGACAACTACGCCTTCCAAACGGTTACCACTTACACTAATACCACCACTTTCTTAATAAACTAGCCGTGGTAAATTTATACTACGATATGAAGACAGCGTGCAAAGGTGAACTGTTGAAGTATCACTTACACAGTAAAGTAGTGGGCTCTCATGAAATGTAAGTTTAGTAAACAGATTCCCTAGACACCAGGTTGCCGTCTGGGTGCTGAACACAAATTTGTAAAATTATCTAACCAGTGTATATCTCACACTCATGGGCTAGACTATCCGTTAAATCTGTGTTTGAGAGACATCGTCTTGGAATCACAAAGTGGCTACGGGTAAGATAACGACATGACCTATATTTTGGTCTAACAACGGTACGTTTGTATACACTGAAAAGTACTACCGCGAGTACAAAGTTGATCAAAGCCATTTTCTTTATTTAAGGTACGTTTTACAAAATTTATATGGCTGCCGGTGGCTATCTTAGAATTTCAAATCCATAGCATTCGAACCGGCGACCTCTGGATTGCGAGACCAGTGCTCTTCCAACTGAATTCTGTACGTTGTGATTGATCCCTAGAAGCCCTTATACGTAGGGGTTGATCCCCAGAAGCCACCATCTTTACTCTAAATCAGCAAACAGTATATTATGTTTAGCTTAGGTGGTAGAGCACTGGTCTCGCAATCCAGAGGTCGCCGGTTCGAATCCCGCCTCAGCCAATTCTTTACTCCTGTTATTGTGTAATTTATAATTGTTCTTCTATCAGCGTGCATCATATATAATCCAGTATATGTACAAACGCCGTTTATCTCCAGTTCTTAAGTTTAATAAAATTTATGGGATTGCATCAATATTGATCAGACGGTACATAATAATAATACTGTTTGCTGATTTAGAGTAAACGTCTCCCTCACATGGAAGCATACCACCAAAAACATCTGATAATGAATTTGCCCAGCCCTTTGGATTGTATTTGTAGAAGCAAAAAAGTCCTAAATTGGACCATAGGACAGTGTGTGTTAATTATTGTGGTCGACCATATTGGAGATGTTTTTGTTCATAACATCCAAACGAAATCTGGGCCTCAAATTTCACTGAGGTAATGAGAAAAATATGACATTTCTTCCGATATAAAAATCTCAATTTTATGAAATAAAGTGAGAGACAAGGTTGTCGATCAGGTCACCTACCTTTAATGGTGCATAGAGGTCTGTATTACTCATGCTGTTATTATCCACAATAAAAGTAAAATCATAATGTAGTAAAATAACAATAATTATACTTTATTTACCGTGCATGTATTTTGTTCTGTGCTTATAACGTCAATTCAAGATTATATTGTGAGAGTGTTTCCAGCTTTTTAAAATTTGACGTTCTCAGTTCTTGACAGGCCAAATCGACCAATAACCTGAGCAATTATGTTTATGGTATGTTTTATGTGCATATATACGTTGTACATTCTTGATTTTCCATCAAGCGCCAAATGCCAAACTGCAACATCGTCAGCTATCGTCTGGAAATACTGAAGATTTGTCCATGAAACAAGGTATGTTTGCTTGGCCTTAAAATTGCTATATTGTTTGTGCAACTTGCAACATCAGCAGCGGTTATTTTAAATAATAACTAGAATCAAAGTACTTTCGATAAAGTTACAGCGTAAAATTCTGAGGTACGTAAGTGGTTAAAACTCGCAAACACTTGATTGCGTTTTGTGAACATAAATTCGTAAAATTTATGTTCCCATCACCTGCTAAACAAACGCTCAACAACAATATTGCATTGAACATTCCCATCGTGTATATTTGCTGTGAATGCAAATCAAGACATATAAATCGCCTGAATAACAATTGCTATCTAGTGTCAAAAAAATAGAGATACTAAACAAATGTTGCAGTGGTCAGTTTACGGAATCATATGAATACAACACGAATAGTGGAAGTATCACATACATAGTGAACACGGTGAAACAATTCAAGTTAAATGCTCTTATGAAGTGCAAATTTAGCTCGGAGTGTTCACACATTTTGTTTGGGTAGGGGTGTGCCGCTGGATGTTCGGACCACTACCCTGAAAATATACACACACAAAAACAGATTTGCTACCCTTCCTTTTGTCTAAATTTGTTCAACCATCGGTATATGTTCCTTTGATAATATAAATTGCTAACCTTCTATATACTTGTGCATTTTGTTAACCACTGATATCCTGCAAGTTATGCATTTCCCATATCAGGAGGTTTAAAAAAAAGGAGCTAAAAAGGTCCCAAAATGGCATGGCTTTGAAAGCTGGACCTTCGTTTTTTGGGGGTGCGTTCAGGAATCGGGCTGTTTACCTAACATATTCTTATTCCTCATAAAATTCTGATCTAGAAAAACCACATGAGATAAACTTTCCTTCCAGGTGACCTAGCTCATTTTTAGCCCGGACTAATATAATAGAGGTGAAAAATATACCCTTCTTAGCCGCACATCCTCGTATCGTTATTTCCACTAAAACTCACCCGGGGAATTAAGTAACCAAATTTCCTATACACGGGGATGTCGTGTATCTAGGTTCGGAACACAAATTTGTTAAAACCAATGCATATCTTACACTCACGGACGAGACAATCTGTTAAATCTGTGATTGAGAGACAACGACTTGTAAATACAAAGTGGATAAATGTACTAAGACAGCGACATGACCTATATTTTTGGCTAAAACAGACACGCTTGCATTAGCTTGCAAAGTGTTACCGCAAGTAAAATGTTGTACACTGAATATGTTGTTATTAACCGAACTAGTAGATACTTGTGAAGTTATCGAAGAAAATGGATGAAGCCCGCAATGACAAGATTATTTACTTTGTATGAATATATTTTTGTGGGTGTATTTATACTGACGTCAGCGACGACCGGTATTTTCAGGTTTACGTCCTAAATTCTCTCACTCCCTATCAATGCTAATCGATCACTGCAAAGTTGAATAATTTTACTCTTTTCTGTTTGGGTGTGCTTTCAGATTTATGTTCTTAATTCTCTCGGTCCTTATCAATACTAATCGATTATTGCAACGTTTAATCATTTTACTGTTTCTGTTTGGATGTACTTTGTCCATATAGGTTTGTTTTGATTGCATTTTCAATCGCCTATTTGGAAAAAAACTAAGAACACAGCCTTAGAACACATTCCTACACGAGACAGGACTTCAATGCAAAATTACACGTTCTGTGGATTCTCTCGTGAAAGCACTACTTTAAAAAGATTTAAAAAAAAAAGACCTGGTTATTTCTGGAAATGAATCTAACCCCTTTACACATGATGTAAGCATAAATAATTATTTAAACATCAAAGAATAGCATTATTCAATCCCGAATTTTAATACCAGCACAAAATAGAACATTTTGACATTTTCTATTGGAATTCAATCCGATAATTTAAATTATTATTTATATCAGGCTTCCGAGTGGTCAAAGAATCGTTGTATTGTACATTTTTGGTAAAAGTTCCCGGATGCAAATACAATATTCTTTTTAATATTGTAATCGCATCCGGGCATTTTAGTGAGAACGCCATTAATGAAACACCGTATCGTTCGCCAGTTGGACTGCAACACTGTCAACGCAAGGTTTGGTTTGAGTCAGCCTGATATTTAAATAATAATAATAATATTGAAAGGCTTTTTTTCGTATGATACAAGAATATATTGCACTCGATAGAAAAAAAAAAAAAAAAAGATTGTACTCGTCTTCGACTCGACATATTTTTATAGCTCGTGCAATATATTCTTGTATCATACTAAAGCCATTCAATATTATATAATTACATTTTTGAATATCAACTACCGTCCACTTGAATGCACTACATAGCTTGCTTTACCTTCTATTTGAAGAATTAATAACATTATGATATTGATTATTTTAAAATAGGCTTCCCAAATGAATGTTTTTATGAGTACCAGACCCGCACACACACACACACACACACAAACACACACACACTGACACGCGCGCGCGCACACACAACCAAAGGTTATTAAACGAAAAGCAGCAAAACCTCCGGGCAAAACCCTCACACGATATAAACAGCAACAACAAACCAAATTTGACTTTATAAATACGCAAAGAGACAGAACTTAGCCTCATTGATAGGGCGATGGCAGTAAAATGAAACTGACATCTATAGTTTCTGGAAACAAGACAGACCATTTTATATAATTCCGTAGAGTATACACTTACAATTCCGTCTTCTCTACATGCCTATACTACTCAACAATGACAAACTTATAATGAAGCTCTGCGCTGTTAGATTGAGCGTCACGCCTGTTCGTGTTTTAATATGCTGTATTAATATGATATAGCGCTCCATAATTGTCATAGTCTTGATCCAGTACTTTGAATGTATTTGTTTATGTCGTATCAACAGACATTTTAGCATGACATGCTGCAAGGGTTCATATTAGCCCTGTGGTGCTATAGAACAAACATTTTGTTCAATTACAAAGGAAAAAGGCAAGAAGATAAATGTCACGAACAAACAGGACCAATTCATTCACATTCCAATCTTATTGCCATCGTACGAGTAGCCGGGATGAGTAAGAGTAGTAGTGAGTTTCAGTGGATATCCTTTGTGTTAAGGTGTTGGTGTGTGTGTGTGTGTGTGTGTGTGTGTGTGGGGGGGGGGGGTGTGTACGTGTGTGATATAAAGCTACTATAAATGAATACTCAAATCCGGGACTCAAATACTCAATAGACAAAAAGTATGGGTCAAATATTTTGTTAATAACATCTCTGGTTTTCAGAGACTGGCACATTGAATTCTTTAAATATGCATGTATGCTTAAGCATTCACTTCCTGTCAGATATGTCCATGCTGTTGTCACGTCATGAGGAATTACATATTAGCTTCAGCAAAAAAGACTCTTGATCTGTGAAAAGTTTATACAGGGTGTCCTACGAGAAGACTCCGCCAATTGTTTTTTTAATTTTGAAACTTTGCGTTCTTGGGCTTTTGCTAAATTCTAGAAACAATTGTGCATATAATCTGGTCTTGTTCCATAGATTGTAACACGCATAGCATCTCATTGTCTATAGCCAGGGCTAGGATTAACATCGGAATGTTGGCTCATCCATCTGATAAGACGAGATAAGCTGTACTGCGCAGCCCTGCAACCAATCGTGTTGCGCATATGCTCTGACGTCACACGTAGCATTCAGTGTGACTTTACCTAAAGTAAACATGGATCAATTTAATATTGTTTGTTTTGTTTTCGGATTTACTTGTTAGTTTTTTTCGGGAATGAAAGTGGAAAATCAGAAAACCTAATTAATTTTATGAAGTACGGAATTTTTGTGGTCAATTGTACAAGTAAAGGAGAGTGTCTTGTTCAAAACAAATACAACGGTGAACTCGCACTCTTACTCTTATAACAAGAAGGTGAATGAATGAATGAATTATGAAGTGTAAATTTAAAGTGATACTTTCTCATGTAAGCCTTTCATCTTGTTAATAACAAGTAAATTTAACTATGAATGATAAGATCTTCTTGCACTCTAACTCTACAACAAGAAGGTGAATGAATGAATTATGAAGGGTAAATTTAAAATGAGACTACTTTTTCTCATGTAAGCTCTTTTGGACACCCTGTATTATTTAATAGTGTATCTATTTTCATCACCTTTAAAAGTGGCCCGCTGAATAATTCATTTATCCACAACGTGAGAATTATTCCATTATGAAATTTAGCTTCTCCATCAAAACGGCAATGAATCACCCTTAAATGTCCGCGTTAATGGTTGCCAATGACTGCAAGTCTTTGCGTACATTTCAATCTTCTAGGTTTATGACTCAAGCCGAAGGGGTTTTAAAATCTGTCTGAGAGAGATTACTGATCTGCAAAACTGGTCATGTTTCGTGTCTATCAAAAATCGTTTAATTTATTCTTCAAAATGTGGCAAGAGTCTGTATCAAATTGGGTATAAAATGTATAATATGGTAACATTACGCATTTTAGAGCATGTTCTTCAAAACTAAAATTTAAAAAAAAAATCATTTTTGAGGATAAACAAAATTCAATCGTATTGTTTACTACTATGGTATTACGAACCAAGCCAAGCAAATATTTATTTTTCTTCCGGGCTTACATTTGTGCCCATGCCTCACGCATTATTTCATGCAGTTTTCTTGATTGAAATTAAGAGTAAGATATTACTTTACACGGATAATATTGTTTTTAATTTCCAGCGCCTTAGGGCATTAAGGCACATTTACGTGTTGCAATAAACTAAAAATGCCGTGAGCAATATGTGGTGATAATGTTGACCTCTTTTTCTAAATCCCCAATTTTCTAAATTATTATTCAATCGCTCCAACGACTTGTGTTTCGCAAAATATCATAACATTTACAACATAACCCATTTCGGTTTGTTACAAACACAATTCCATATTTTTTTTTACAAATTCGGCAGCATTACATCAGTACTAACTTGTTTTGTATATACTCTACGGTGTGTTCAAGGCAAACAACAATAACCATTAACAACATGTTGATGTTTTTAGAGTGCTAATCGCACCAATATTCATTAGACTCTACAATACTAGTGTTAAGTGTTAAGCTCATCTAACACCGCCCATATTTTACGCATTGGCATTAACATCTTAAAGTGTTGAAAAGTGTAGCTGCATTTGTTTAGAATTTATCTTCATTTGCAACTTATTCTTCAAATTTAAAAAATGTACCCTGTAAAATATCCGAAGTTTTAACTGAAATGCGTAGCACTGACGGGCCCTGTGATAACACTGGTATTGATTGTAATGTCAAAGTAGAAACTAAAATAATAACATTACAAAAAAAATAGTTTAATCGGTATTAACCTGTATGAATAAAGCCGATTTCTTTCCGTTAACCCTAGCACAGCTAAATCTCACCAAAACTCACTGTGTTAATTGAGAAAAATGCACTAAGTCCAGAAAGTAGCGATACGTCATCAAACCAAGACTCATATGGGCACGAAATCGCTGGCCGGGCCAGCGACACCGCCGTAGCGTGCTATCCCGGGTCCCGCCCGGGTCATGGGGCTGGGGCCCGAAGGGCCCTGGGTTCGAATCCCACCCGAATTTGCGACTTTTCTTGTTCCCCACTTCCCTCACTCCTTCAGTTCCTCCCGGGAGGCTAGAAACCGACGTCAGGGTTAGGGCTATAGAACACTGTAAGGCCGATGAGTGAGGGAGTTTCCGTAACCTGACCCATCTCTAACACACTTTTTTCTGACACACTTATGAATTCGAAAACCTTGACGGAATTAACCTGTGCTTCATTTCGTGAAGGGTTTCCGAATTCATAAGTGTGTCACAGGAAAGTGTGTCAGATGGGTCAGGTTACGGAAACTCTCGATGAATGATGAATTTTGAGAAATACACGTTCAGGTGTTTGTTTTAATCTTTATAAGAGACAAATGCATTGGTGTACAATTAAACACAATTTGACTTGATATCAAATTTATCCCTGTACTAATTTTACCCCCTTATTTTACAATTCTGGTTGTTTATTTCGAGAACAGATGAAATAACACCAAAGGTGATATAAAAATCAAAAGCTTAACACCAATGGTGTTATTTACATCAAGAGCTGATGTTCAGAACTTATGGTACCCGAAACACAATGTGATGAGGTAACATTTTCAATACTCTTCGTGTTTTGGTAACACTCTTTTGGCAATACTCATTTTGATCGGGTCACGAGTGTTGCCTCGTCATATCCATGAAAAAAAATCATCGGAATAACTGATTCATCAATAACCTCGAATAAAGGTTACGCCAAGGTATTTGAATTTCTTTAATTAGAATTTAACATTTCAGTCTTCCCTTGAGGAAACAAATCCCCCATGGTGGTACAGAAAACACATCGATGACAATGTAGTTAATATATACAACAGTATAACTAGAATATAGCGTTTCGTACTTAACCTTTGTGTTCACCCCTCCAGTTATCGTCAATGATGCAGATGGTTTCGGGGGGACGTTTCAATGTCTCCCTCTGCCCTCAACGTGCATCTTATGGGGGTTGAATACACATAGAACTCAAATAGCACTTCTTTGTAATCAATTTCTTGTATGAAATCAAGACTAAGTTGTAATTATTAACTACAAAAACAAGACCTGGAGGGGATGTTTTTTATTGCACCAAACTACCTGTGTTCAATTTAATAAGAAACTAGAAGATCCCAATGCAACATTCCAACTCTCTCTCGCTCATTATATTTTAATTATCTCCGTTTTAGCTCATAGGAATGCTTTAATTGATTTAACAAATGTTACAAATTTTACGGGAGATTCATCAAGTTGACAAGCTGATCCAATCCCATGCATGCATGATGTTGAATTTTGACATATGTTTTTGGAGACTACAGTCTAAAAACTGTTTATATTATTTTGGTAGACCTAAATAGCAATTGACAAAAAGAGGGGTGCAACGAGAGATTTCACATATCGGTGTCCCCTAAACTAATCAAAGTTACTGATTTTTGCCCTGATGTAAAGCTATCCCCATCTGAAAGGATTAAGCGCAAAAAAATGTTTCTTTTGTACAAAATTGTGAAATATGCGCAAATACGAAATTCAGCCTATGTTTTATATTGAAATTTAAGCAATTCAAATTCACCTTTTTTCTCTTTTAAGGCATTTCTGTAGCCAAATATGAGGTAAGCAATCTATTGAGTCTCTAATCTATATGAAATTACTATATGTATTTGGATGCCTCAAAATCTCTCGTTGCACCTTTAAGTTGATTGTTTATAATGGACACACACTGGAAATTTTAATCGTTTTCGTATTGTTTTCGTTTTCTTATCTCTTTGTTGCGGTGAAGAATTGCCAGAAACAAGTATTGTCAGAAGCATCTGTACCCGCCTTTGTTTATTATGAAAAGCTTGAAGGAAGTTTATTTGAATGTTACGTAATAACTTGACATCAATTTCTCAAGGTAGGAAAGCCGCTTATCAAAGTTGACAGACGCATTTGCAGTCTATTGTTAAAAGAGCAGGACAACTGTGTGCAATGTCTGTATATTCATGTTAACGTCAGTCCTAGGTTGAATTGACACCCGAAGAACATAGAGCATTGAAATATTTGTGACTCGTTATATAGAAGAAGTGCGCCATCAATCATGGAGGGTTGATCACTCTATTCACATTTGATCGACAACAAACCTGAGTAATCCCACTTTAACATTTGTGTGTAACTATCACGTAATTGGTTCACCTTTACAGCAAAACACTTTTTAGTATTTTGTCCTCCAATATCTTATTGTTTATTGATTATTGGTTTCTCAACAATAGACTTACAAAATACAGACAAGATAAAAAAAACCCACTCTGTTTAAGCTATGACTGTTTCTGTTTGTGGTTTCACTTGTTTCATTTCAACTTCACGAAATTCCAAATATGCTTATTATCTGTAACCTACGTGACCATAGATATTCTCTCTCTCTCGCAACAAATTCGACAATATTCGACAACATCAGATGATTGAAAAATAGCAATGCATATTGCTGTCAATTTACAGTGACAAACATAATTTATGTTAACGCTGTCATGTACCTTTCGCAGTATACAAGATAGGGCCGTCGCATAAAAAAAAAATGTTACATGTTGGACAATTTAAACATGAAAAAATGTCAAATAAATATTGAAACAGATTAAAAATATTGAGAGCGTTGTTTGTTTACATCCTGAAAAATCCGACTTACAGTGGCTTAACCACACAAAATCCACAAAACGTGCAAAGATAGTGGGCTAAGTGATGATTTACGACATTTCGTTAAGTTGACTGCATCTTTTGATGGAAAAATAATTTGCTCAATATTGATTAACGAGGCCTCGTCTTACCAAGGGGGGGGGGGGGGGGGGGGGGTTACCACCCCCTGGTGAACTTCGCTCCGGTGCGCTAAAATGCCAAAAACTTTCGTAAAATTCTTCTAGGTAATCGTTCTCTCATCCTTTTCGGTAATTTTAGCGAAAAAGAAATGTGAAGGTAGCACCCTCACCGGGGTTAGGGTATGCCGTCAAAGTCGAAGTGTAAGGAGGGGGGTGGTTGCCACCCAAGGATATTTTATGGTGCATTTTTGAAAATATTATGCACAGTATGGCTCTAAACCTCTATGTTTATGTAAAACAGCCAATTGCCATCATTTGCAGCTGAAACCGCATGAAAATCCGATATTCCTACGTTTTTTAGCGCAAAATTGGATTTTCGCCTATTTTCTGTGGAAAATGCCAATTTTGCCGACTCGCGGACTTGATGACGTCATTGTGACGCCATACTAGGTATGTTGGTACTTATTTTGGTATCAATGGAAAGAAGAGGACCACAGCTATCCACTGGTATCAAAATCATAAGCATCGGATGCTTTATAACGAATTCTCGATGGGGGTGGTAACCACCACCCCCCCCCCCATGTAAACCGTGTTACAAAAAAGGCTTGGTAAGACGAGGGTTAAAAAGGAACAACTATTTCTGTTAATATAATCTTAGTCAAAGCTGTGTAAACATTACCCCCTGTAGAGTGACATATACTCCGCTTTGCGTAAACTTTACTCAGCTTCGAATAAAACTTTACTCAACAGAGAGTGATATTCCTTTTTTAAGTCATCATTGGGTAAAATTTCCATCAATATTATTTACAGTGTGGCTACTTTTTTGCCACTAAATAACTGCACCTGTACTTGCATAACTTGCACGGAAAGCTAAAGGTGTTGAAACGTTCAATATTTTAATATTCATCTTAAACTTTTAGACACACTGTAGCATTATTATATATTATATTAAAATAAGGCCTGTACTATTTTTAATCTTTATATAACGTAATTTTAATCTATATATACAATTGCGCGGTTGTCACCACGAATTACTTTACTTTGGGGAATATTATAATATTTTAAATATTCCTCTGTCTGCGGTGTGTGTCATGTGCGTTGAACGCATGCGATCACATTATTTTTAATGAATTTCTTATCATTCCAAAGCTGAGCATTTAATTATGAACTAAAAAACTCCCCCTCAAAATATCCTTCTAAATTTTGAATTACTTTTGTGCTGAAATCGTAAAGCAAGAAGGTTACACACTAAAAATTGAAAAGGATTCTGGGTGTTCATTTATTACTCACATTCTAACACCTTAGTGTTCGAGATTTTTTTTCAACTGTCTGTCAATTTTCCTCGTTTATTCTTTCAGTTTATTTTGCAAATAATACAGTCTAGAAGGCATACCTATCAAAATCATAAGCATCGGATGCTTTATAACGAATTCTCGATGGGGGTGGTAACCACCACCCCCCCCCCCATGTAAACCGTGTTACAAAAAAAGGCTTGGTAAGACGAGGGTTAAAAAGGAACAACTATTTCTGTTAATATAATCTTAGTCAAAGCTGTGTAAACATTACCCCCTGTAGAGTGACATATACTCCGCTTTGCGTAAACTTTACTCAGCTTCGAATAAAACTTTACTCAACAGAGAGTGATATTCCTTTTTTAAGTCATCATTGGGTAAAATTTCCATCAATATTATTTACAGTGTGGCTACTTTTTTGCCACTAAATAACTGCACCTGTACTTGCATAACTTGCACGGAAAGCTAAAGGTGTTGAAACGTTCAATATTTTAATATTCATCTTAAACTTTTAGACACACTGTAGCATTATTATATATTATATTAAAATAAGGCCTGTACTATTTTTAATCTTTATATAACGTAATTTTAATCTATATATACAATTGCGCGGTTGTCACCACGAATTACTTTACTTTGGGGAATATTATAATATTTTAAATATTCCTCTGTCTGCGGTGTGTGTCATGTGCGTTGAACGCATGCGATCACATTATTTTTAATGAATTTCTTATCATTCCAAAGCTGAGCATTTAATTATGAACTAAAAAACTCCCCCTCAAAATATCCTTCTAAATTTTGAATTACTTTTGTGCTGAAATCGTAAAGCAAGAAGGTTACACACTAAAAATTGAAAAGGATTCTGGGTGTTCATTTATTACTCACATTCTAACACCTTAGTGTTCGAGATTTTTTTTCAACTGTCTGTCAATTTTCCTCGTTTATTCTTTCAGTTATTTTGCAAATAATACAGTCTAGGAGGCATACCTATCAAGATAACTGAAAGGGACATGATACAATAGACTGAAAAGAAACTGCCTACAAAATCGCTAAAAACTAAACTAAGCATTTACCGAGTAACTGTAGGTATCATCGAGTATCTGGTATCAGGTTCTTAATCACCTGAGAAATTCTTGCCGAATCGCGAATTTAAACATTCCTCCATACCTTTAACTCTAAAGTATTTGAATTTCTGTAATTA
Organism: Ophioderma brevispina; assembly: GCA_023653785.1. NCBI lineage: Eukaryota > Metazoa > Echinodermata > Ophiuroidea > Amphilepidida > Ophiodermatidae > Ophioderma > Ophioderma brevispina. Next base: position 78,636 of record JAMKCH010030585.1, on the reverse strand, counting down.
TAAATTTATGTTTCAGTTCTTCTTTCAAATAACAAAATCATGGCGTGGCTAACCCTTTACAACAACCAGTGATAATGTACAGTACTCGACCTTTGCAGATCGCAGCAAAATCTCTATTTTTTTGCGAGAAATCTCGATATCGTTCCGCTTCATCGAGTATGAGCATATAGACAAATACATTTAATACCTTTCATCACACATTTATATTAATATAATATCTTTCATCACATATTTATATTAATTCAATATCTTTCATCACAAAATAATACTGATTTTAATCAAAACAGCCTCTTCGTAAAGACCCAACTGAATTTCTAATTACTACAGATGCAACCGTATACCTGGAGGAGACAATAGTAGTGAAAAAAATTACTTGGAGATAATTCATAAGAATCCATTCTTATAACCCCAGCCGCTTATCCAGCTGCAGTAATCCCCGTTTAGGGGGCGCACAAGAGATTCTTCAATTGATTCAATAAATGCTGCAAAGTTTGCAGGAGCTTAATAATAATAAAAAAAGACAAAGTCGTTCCTCCCCGTAGATAATATATCGTCACAGAAAGTACATAAAATGAGAATATATACGTCTCTCCCCGTAAATTTGGTTAGATCCAAGTAATGATTTACCAAGCCAGTCTCAAAATGAACGGTATGTCGCTCGGAGATTAACTGTGATATTATTTCGTGGCACATTACATGCATCTGTTTTCGTCATCATCTGTGCGAAGCCTTATGAAATAAGGTATTCAACTGTAACCTTGCAATGTAGACAAGGTATTTGGATTTTCGAATTTCTTTTTATTACGTTTTAATATTGCATTTCTCCCTTCAAGTAAGGAACCCACATTGTCAGACCTTCACTGAAAGAAAAAGAAAGCCACAATGGTATCAACGACTAAACCCTCGTTGATTCTATATTCACAATGTCCAGCAAATGAAGTTTTGAAAATGTTGATATAGGTATTGCTTCTAGAAACCCCTATTCAGCAAAATTGGTTTTATACCATATTTGATATTTAATTCCCCTCAAAGCGCTTTCTCTAACCCAATTACTTCTAGTGTTGCATATTAAAAAAACCTCAAATAGAACCTTTCACCCAGATGCCTCTCTTAAAGTAAGCATTGGCTCCTCGAATGCCCGTGGTCTGAAAATTTGAGCTTATTATACATATTCTTTTCATATGTGTCTAACCCTCAGTAAAAATACCCACACATATTTATCAACTTCGCAAAGCAATGCATCATGGATATTTTTTGAATTAATAAGAAATTGATGCTTTGTTTTACTTCTAGAATCATCGTTTAAAATCATTTTTTAAAGACCTCATCCTCAAAATTCCAGTCTCCCTTTTAGCTGGTTCATTATCTCCGCTTCACAGGTCATAGAAGTGTTTCAATTGGTTTATCAAATGTTGCTAACTTAACGCCAGATTCATATTGTTGACAAGCCATCAACAACATGCATGCAGAGTCTAAACATTATAGATCTTGACAAATTCTATACAGACCATACGCTCAAGTGCTATGGTGTACGAGCTTATAAATGATTATTCTATAAGCAATTTTGTTTCATCAATTCAATGTTGACTACTAATATACCACTCGTTCGGGATGATGTGTCTTCGGGAAATATAAGAGATTCAGATTTGGTACAGGGTAAAATCATATGCTCGCTGAAATGGTTTGGCTTCACTGAATTAAAACATTTCATTTTACAACTGGGCTAATGGTTTGGAACACCATTTTCCCCTTTTCTTATCCACTTTCACTATGTTCAATAACGCAACAATGAGCAAATTAGCTGTGTCTAAAAAAATAAAAACGTAAAGAAATTGCTGCAGTCTAATACGAAATTAACTGACTGCAATTGCTCTCATAATGTAATATTTAACACATGTATATCTCAGAGCTTACCATAAATACTCATTTTAATCTGCGAAATCATCATGCAAATAAATTAAAAACATTTTCATCTAGAAACCTAACTGTCTGAAGAATACTGAAGCCGTTATGTGGCTAAAACAAATTGTCGAAATTTGCACCTGAAAATGATTTTAAGGACGTGGAATTAAGTTTTGCGAGAAAGCAAAAGGAAAGGGGTGTAGAAAGAGAGAGAGAGAGAGAGAGTCAGAAAAGGAAGGTGGATGAGTGAGAGTGAAGGGAAACCCTTTTTAATTTACTTAATGACTTCATGATGTAAGAGCTATTCCATTTGAAGTTAAAATTTTCACTAGGACGTTTGGAAAGTCACATAAGCCGATCCAAATATGCTGAGCTGAAGATGTTTTGGAAAAACTTGTTTTGACTTTGACTCACGATTCAAAACGAAATGTTCTGTTTACGAATTCCAGTGTACAGAGATCAACTATCTGGCTTGTAACTAAATGTCTTCAATAGGCTAATAGTTTAACTATGGCTTCTTGCTCTTCAAAATGGTAAGTGATTGACAAAAAAGTTCGGCGGCTGCAGGTAGAAATATTTTGCACTCGGTCAATAACATACCTATACTTTTAATTGATAAGACGACCGCCTGCATCTCACTAAAGTCTGAAAAGTTGGCGATACCTAATAACAAACCCCTGTATTGATCTGTATTGCCATTTGAAAGACTCATTTATTTCACAAAACAGAAGAAAACAAATAATTTCAACAGAATTTTGACACCTGAATTTGGTTATGTATTCCACAAGTTACATTCTGTGAACATTTTATAAAATTAATACTGACCATCACCTGCATTTTACATTCTGGGTTTCATTTCAAACGTATCACTTATCACATTTCGATCGGCTCAGGTGGCAATCGGAATAGCAATAGTTCTTACATGGCTAGAGGTTTTTTGCTTTGTTTTTTTTTTCATTTGGCAGTCTTTGCTATTAATATCATTATTATTATCAAGAACACGTTGGTTTGGTACAGATTAACAAAGCCTTCATAGTGCAAAAAGGGTTGTTTTTGACCTGAAAAAAATTGCAACAGAAACAATTTTGCGTTATGATACTTCTAAATTGTCACAGAATAATTAAAGGACTGTTTTAAGTTTGCGACTTATATTGATGTGGGCAGTTTCTCATTATAAGTACATATGGGTCATTGCACTCTCTAAAAGGGTTCTTGATTTTTTTGCATTTTAAATGTAAATTTCGGTTATTGAACCATAGGCCTGAAAATGGAGGATAGAAAAGTCACAACGTAACAGCGCCTGAAGAATTTAAAGGAAAGTAGTTTTAGTGTAATACACGCCATTATATCCTCGCTTCCTGCCTCATACTAAAAGCGAGGAATTTAGCTGAACAACCCCGTTTAAAGGTCAATCAGATATAACTCAATTTCTATATATTCTTTGGTAATTTAAAGATTAAAATTAATCAAAGATATTAATTATAAATTTTAACCACTGAAATGGTTATAAGATTCTATAATCTTTCGGGATTAGACATAGAGAGATATTTATAGAAAACAATTTAGTGGGTTGTGTTAAAAGCAATAGATTTTACCTTCTGAATTATAAAAGTTAGATTTAAGCTTTTCTCTTTCTTCAAACCTATTCTATATACCAAGCATTTTCAAATTAAATACAACCTAACTTTGCTAATACTGAGACATAAAGAAAATACTTTACTAGCCTATGGAAATGTCAGTGCCAGGTTAGAAATGTAAATAATACAAGAAAACGCTTCAAGCATGATGTCTGGAACACTGAATAAAATCGTTAGTATTTTTGTAGCTCGTAAGAATTCCATATACAATTTACATTATATGCAGCTGCTTTTGATTATGTTTTGAATTATTCATCAGCTTAACAGTATTACAGCGCAACAGGCGTCTAGCTTTATTAAAACGATATTGGGTTATAGTTACATAACTTCAGAAAAGGCCGCCGCGTACATGTTTGTAATCACTACACTTATTATGCACAGAGAAAGTAGCTACAATAAGCGAATTGTCATACAGGACGTTAACTAAGGTTGGACAGTATCCCTCTGATCAGGGAATTTTAAAAAATATTTTCCTCGATTTCGCTGAAGCGTTGATAATTAAAAGTAATTAAATAACTTTTGTAACTTTGGGTCAGCTGTGTTAAGAATCTTACGGCATTATTTACTACACGAAGTTAATTAAAAGAGGTAGATTTAACCATCATTCATTCATGGTAATTCTTGTTCAGAATTCGTAATGATAACGAACTTGGCATCCGATGCCTTTCTGGCGCCGAGTGCTTTGTCAAAGCACTGAATCAATTACGGACTTTTAAGTCCACACATTAAAATGTAAGCTTTAATTGTCCTTGGCATAAATTATTGATTAAAACTGCCCGATGCAAATAATTAAATGTGAGCTGTTGGATCCCCCTTGGCTGTATTTTTTGTAGCAATCAGGAATACTTATTAGATTTCAAGATAGTTTATGTTCAATTGAACATTCATGAGTCACTCTGAAAGAATTCGCTAGCTCAATAACAATAATAGTCATGTCCATACCGACATACCAGCCGGTCTTCAAGTTGTTGTAAAGGATTGGTTCTAATCTAACACTCTACATTATTCAAAGACACTAGAAACGATCTTCTGGTACAAGACAATTATTTATAGCATAAAAGCCTAGCTAGTTTGTTGGTATTTGCTTAAGCAAGCAACCAATTACCAGGATAAAGGCCGGACACTTATGCTATAAATAATTGTCTTGTTGCAAAGGATGGTTTCTAGTGTCCTTGAATAATGTACATTAGTACATGGTACCTGAAGAAACAAAGCGCTAACAATAATTCACTCGGGTAACATCATCTATACGATAGCGACAAGGGGTGAATGTGAGAGGGGACGTGTCAATCTACGCTAAAACAAATTCAGGAAATTGTCATTGCTCATAACTGAACTGAAACATAATCCAGAAGGACCAACCTACGCTACTGCCATTTTGTTTATGTGCCACCATGTTTAGCTCTTAATTTCAATCATAAAAGCTGTGTTTCCTTATTCTTCGGCATTAAAAAGTCGAGTGCATGAATGTTTCTTTTTCTCTCTTTCTGTTATGTTCTTTCCAATCTTTCTTCTTATCCCTCCCTCTTCTCTACTTTTTGATGCATGAAGTACCGGAGGTAGCTAGAGGTTCGTGACCTTGATGGTTGCACGTTTTAGGTAGTTGCACTACTTCGTTCGGGTAGTGCGCAATCCCGTGTATGGCAAGCCTTCGCTCTCGAACGATTTCGAAAGCAACTCGTTGCATCAGGCAGCCAATAGAAATTAAGCTTTTAACAACGCGTTGCTTTGAAAAGCAACGCGATGCTCAGGAAAAACAACGCGTTGCCGCAATATGTAATGAGCTTTATGGCTTGCCATACCCGTGCTCTTGTAGCGAGGTCTAAAAAATGAGTGCCGAAGACGCGGGGATTAGCACGGATTCCATGCTAGGATGGACGCATGTTCATGACACAAATTGACATCTATTATTCCCTGCAACACTAAAGGTGGGTTCATACTTCATCGGCAGACGTCTGCAGACGCTAGCCTTTCGAACATGCTTTTTATGTAACGCGTACGTCCATGCATCCTGTGCGAGAAGCATGTACGAAAGACTAGCGTCGGCCGACGTTTGCCGATGTAGTATGAACACACCATTATTGAGCTGGAGTTATCCCACTCTCTGTTATTTTACCCTCTCGAATTTCAGCCACCCTAGAACCCGAGTCCTGGGCAGGGTGGTAAATCCAGGTCTGGACAACAAATTGTATCAGAAATCGACGACCATTAAGGTAAGCATATTTTCAGTTCAAAAGCCTAAATGCTTGGGAGTATTCACAAAATTCCATTCTTTTGTTCCACGTGCCTACTAAAGACGGAAAAATCACTGAAGATGAAAGACAGTTAATTACTATGATGGAAAGGCGCGATGTTAAACACTTCAATGATTTACGGGATCGTGCAAGGTGCCATAATATGCTCACATAAAAATATATTATGCGTAAGTAATAAAACCATCTGGGCATAAAATGAATTTGAGATTGCAGAGGTGCATTCAATCAAAACGAAGATATTCAAACTAAACCATTGGAATTTTACATTCGTCATGTGCTCAAGCATAATATGAGTTAGACGTCGATTAATATGATTTTCAGATATTGTCAAAAGTAAATGCATTTTTCTTTGTTTCTTATTCAGTTATTGTCCAACACAAAGCTAATTTTGCTAATAATTAGAGATCTTGTAGTGTAATGTTGGCGAGATTGTCATGACAATGTGGCTTTTGAAATGAAAAAGTGCAATGAAATTAAAAAGGAAATTATTTGTTTTTTCGCTACATCAGGCCAACTTTGTTGGAGGGCATCACATTCTTGTTAAGCCTGCACCTGTCGAATCTTTCAGTAAATAATGTTCAGACACCTGACATAAGGACATTTTGCTTGGTGTTGTTTTCTCAAATGTTAATCATAATTATTGTAGATAGCTCATCATAGTGAGGTTAGCCAAAGGATCACACAATTAACAGAAAATACACACACATGCAAAATCATACAGAACATCCTTTTTAATTTGATCTCTATCACTCACTCACTCACTCACTCACTCACTCACTCTCTTTCTTTCCTCTCACTCATTTTCTCTCTTTGACTCTCTTCTGTATGTCTGTCTTTAAGTAATGTGTCCTTTTTAGTATGTGTATGTGTGTGTGAGGGTGTGTGTGTGTGTGTGTGTGTGTGTGTGTATGTGTGTGAATGTGTGTGTGTTGGTATGTGTGTGTGTGTTGGTATGTGTGGGTGTGCGACCTATATGATGACGCGACCTGCACGATAATTATAGTGTAAAAATACCCGAAATATCACATTCTTAATATATGAAACCATTATGCAAATTTAGTTCATTTACATATTACATTGCACATAGGGTTACAGTAACAAATCAATTCTAACGTTTATGTACTTGCTGTGTTATCTTTTAATATTAGTGTTATTGTAGGCAGACATACACGTAGGCTATAACCGCATGCAATATATGAAAGCAATCATTGTCTACTAGGAAAATAAAGTAAATACAGAAATAAATGAAAAGGATTTATAAAGAGAAGTACAAAATAAATGAAGCGAAACCGTAATGATTATCAAATCTCTAAATATCCAGAAGAAAGCACAATGAAGAAATAGTTTCAAAATGGCTTTACACTTACCCCGAAATAAGTAATGCAGCATCAACAAACTAACCCATACCGCCACACTAACATCAGCCATAGTGTATGTCGTATTTCAAAGTTGAAGTATTGGTTCCAATAATAACATCCACATCAAAACATCACAGTGGTGTAGGTCACACTGGTGCATAGCTCACTCATATCTTCTATGCGCCTGTATCAGGCGAAGAGGGAATTATCGCTCGCTGTCTGTCTTCACTCTGTAGCTATCGCTGCAAATCTGGGCTATTCGTCGCCGGGGTCGTCCCTTGAATCGATCAATTAGAAAGTTACGGGTACGGTATTCCTTCGAAAGAAAATTTAATTACAGGCGAATCCTTTGGTAGATTCCCTTCAAAACAGCATCAGCACATTCTTTGACTTTTGAAATTTGATGTCCTTTGCAGGTTGCAAGACACGGAGTCTGATTGTTTTTGTTTAATCTGTGGAATAAAGAGTGATTTGAATTAACGAGAGGACACAAGAAACCATTCGCAATACACAAACGCGTGCACACACAACACGTGCATGCACGCGTGCATATAAATAGCCACATACATAAAATTCAATGTTAACATTTAATCAAAGAACTTTGCCATTTCCAGGTTACGCCCACATTTGCCTGATGAACAATGTAACCTTTAAAAATTAGTTTGGGGACAGTATTACTCGTAACAAATTGTGATTGTGATTACATAACAATATATCTTGCGATACTTCTCAACATTTTTGTGAACGGCACCACGTGGAGGCGGGCGTACGTTTAGCTATTGCTGTCGCAATCTCCGAAGCACTTCTACTACTCTGAGTTGGATGGTTCTCTGCAACAAGGAATGCCCTTTGCTGTGGTGTAAACTGTGTTTTATCAATGCCGCTCTTGCAGGAAACAGTGGCACAGATTTCATCCATGATCGTGTATTGTGTGGTTACAATGCACAAGATTAAAACCATAACAATTTAGATTTGTTTGAACCACCTGGAATATTTCTCTTGGTGCACAACATCAGGTCAATAATCAATTTTGTATAATTAAACTTATACAAAATGGTCTTCGCGCAACTGCAACTTCTCGTACTTAAACACTCCTTGATAAATGTCACACCTCATATACTAGAGCAGGTCGACGAAACCCATCAAGTTGTGATGGCGCAATTGGTTAGCGCGCTCTAGTACTAACAGAGAGGTTGTGGGTTCGAGTCCCATTCACAGCAAGTTCCTTTTACGATAGTATGTTACGCCCGCTTTGTTATAAATTTCTTTCGCCTATACATTATTTCTATAACAAAAATCACATCAGATTCGTATATATATATATATATATATATATATATATATATATTTATTGTGTTTTTAGAGAGTGGCATTGCCTTGCTTCTGGCAATAAGTTTGTCTATCTTCTAAGGTATACCGGCTTGAACCACTCCAGTTTCCATAATTCGCCGTAATTCTCCCGTGCCTATAAGTCCTACAAGCTAAGACTAACAGTTTTAAGTATGTTTATGTAAAGAAGCTTTTAACGTCGATTTTATTCTCATAAAACTGATAATATTCTCTCCAGATTTAAGAATGTTGTGTTCGCACGCATTGGGGGGATATCAAAATCAGGTTTGGTTTATTTATTCAACCAATTTACATTATTAAAACCATGGTAACTTCCATCTAGATCAACTTAAAATCACCCTTTGAATCATATATACCGGGAATGTTTCCACCCTGATTGTGTTGAAGCTCGAAGTGTATTTTAAAGAGACTCATGCAATTCAAAAAGCAAGGTCCTTAGCCTGATAGAGAGATCAACATACTAATCAACAATGCAAGTTTAGCCATCGGAACCAGCCACCAGTCAAAGTCCTTGAATATAGATGTTCACGAGAAGTAAAGCCAACCATCTAACTACGCCACGGGCAGAAACAAACTCAATCAGTTAGACTTTGCCCTTAGAACATCTATGGTCTGAGAGGAAATCCCCTGGCTCTTACTGTTGTTCTCTGAAGGAGGTCAGGCCAACAAGTGAGATCAAGTGGACAAATTTGTGTTTTGTGAATCGATGGACGTATCCAAATGTGACCAGGTCTCATGCAGGTCCCATGCAAAGAAGCTCAATTGACACCCAAGTCTTAACAAAGCACACACTTATAATTTAGATTGATTAAGTCCAACTTGCTAAGAGTTTGAGAGGCTGGACTATAAATGCGTGAAACCAGTTAAAGTAGACAATGGTTGTTAATTGTATTGATGGATGAGTCAGACATAGCTAGATGCAACATTTTCCATACTTTTTGCCTATCATGTAAACATAAGATGCCGTCTTAATCGTAATTAAAAGACAAACAAATATACAAAGGTGTTCATGCACACACACACTACACACACACGCACACACACAAACTCCTTCCACACACACGCAACTAGACACACGCACACATGCACACACAGACATCCACACCCCAACACACATACCCCCACACATACTAAATTCGCACATACACGTGCGTGATTGCACATACACACAAAATCACTACAGCACATCGATACATATACGGTAACAATCAAACCAACAGCACACCATCCACCCCAACACCTACAGTGATCACACACAAACACACAAGCGCGCGCGCACATATGTAGACAAGACAGGCATGGCAAAAAAATACAAATCACACTTGCCAACGCAAATATTCTTCCAAACAAGACATTTGAATAAATGTTGAGGATACCTATAGACAAAACCAGTGAGTGTATTGATTGCCTCAATCAGCTTATATCTCAGGTTGAAGTTGAAGTCTTGGAATAGCTTTCTGCAAGAAAGCAATACTGTAACAAGAAACCCGTCATGAGCCAAGCAATAAGTGAAGGTCACCAGACGACCGGCTGTTGATTGTATAAAGACAGGTGTTGGCAAATATTTCTTTGAGGCCAATCATACGAGTTGATGGAACAATAACTTGGTACTTTCCTCAATGGCCTCATGACTCTTGTTTATCAGTCAAGACCGTAGTCTTACCTGACTAATTTCTGCGACCGGCGGCTTCTCTAAATTACTTGCCTGCAGTTGTGTTCGCTTATAACAAGGAATCATTTATATGTATGGGTTGGTTGCCAAGCCTTGCAATAACGCCGGTTTGTTTACAATTCGAACGTTGATAAAATGCGTTGATTTAAAAATATGCACCTTAACCCTTGTGCTAAAAAATTAGCACGGTTTTATATACTTTATTATGCGTGATTGAATAATTTTAACTGAATTGAATTGCATAAAAGTAAAACCAGATGACCAACGTGCGCTTCGTTTGCGCTTCCTAGTAGCCCTGAAGCAAAGACCTTTTTCGCTGGTGTCTATCTATTTTCGACCATGGTGTCGTCATTACGCATGATATCAGTTTTCACAGGCCTTAGGGCGATAGGGAATGAGCAACCGTTTTCGCTGATGGCAATGGCAAGAAGTAAATTGTGTGGCGTAGGCCTCTAAGATATCATTATTCGTAACTTTTTTAGCGCCGTCCTCGATAATTAAACTAGCGTAGGAACTTTTGGGAACGATAATGAAACGCACGTAACGACAATGTTACCCATTAATGTACGCTTATTATTTGCGGATGTTAGTATCCACGAAGTTGAAAAGAATACATTGCTCAGAATATTTTAGGTCACATTTCTATCTGGTGTGAATTTTGTCAAAGTGATATTCAATTGATTCAAAATGCAAACACTCCCCTTTAGGCAAGTCAATTTATGACAAATGATGACTTTTGACAACTAATTGCAACCGAACAAATTTCTTCAGTATTGTACTGAGAACTCTTTAATAAAACAACATGTGGAAAGTTTAACCAAAGCAGAAGCAGTGGAAAGATAGTTTAGGGTAGTAAGGTTTACACACCGGTCAAAATAGGAAAAGTGTCAAAACTGGTTTTAAGTATACCAGCGTGTTCATCACATTTCAACGACTTAAAAAAGTAATAGTTTTGCGCAATCTGCAAGTTGTAGTTTAAACGTTAGGAGGCAAAAAAGGTTCTGGTCACAGAAAATTTCAGGCGAAGTCTACGGGGTTGCCCATTTAAGATATCTTTTTTCATAATTATGATGCAATGCAAAGGCAAGTAGATCAATGCCAATTTTTGTTACGTAAACTAGAAATAGCCTTGGCAAACGCCTAAACTTGATGTTCTTAGTGTCTTCATGTCATCGGACTTTTAAACATTTCAATTTAAGGGCATCATGGGTTGCATCTTCTCTTTAATATATTTCAAGAGTGAGATCTAACCATGACGGATGAACAACGTAAAACATTAACCTGTTCATGCTGATCTACAAAGAGATGATCGTCCCTACTCGTCTCACTTCATGATCATCATTAAAATCTTTTTTGTTGTCCTGTAATCTATTAAATTGTGTGCTAGATTACATTCAAAGTTTTTATTAGGAAGGGCGTGTCATTAGCTGCGCATTGTGTATTATCACAATTTTATCGCATAGTCCTGTTAGGGGGTTGCTCAGACTCAATCGCGGAATGACTGGGCGGTTCATGATGGTGTGAATCGTGCGTGAATGTTTAGATCAGAACCCGCTTCAAACCGACTGAACCTGACGCAACCGAGTAACAATTGATGTTTGAGTTTTTTCAGTCGTCCTGAAAAATCATAAAGGTAAAACACAACCGCTCTAATCTCAACCGCCGCCGTTTAGGCTTACGAATATTGTCTTGTGTCGAGCACAATTTCCTCTGATTCTTGTTGCTGTTTGTAATTTTTTATACCCCTCACAATTTTGCTGGCCAATGTTCCCTACACATCGAGATGATTTGTTAATAGGTTTCGGTAGTTGACACTAGAAGTTATTGAAAATAAATATTACTTATCAAGTCACAATTCATCACTTAAATTAATGAAAGAACTAAGACAGTTTCGACATTCCATTCACGATTTAATGTGTCACGTTAAGCTTAATATGACTTACACTTAAGGTATATTCAGGTCTTACGCATTCCCCGTTTAGTGTATAAGGGGAGGGGGGCCATGTGACGTCCCCTCTGAAAAGTCTGGTTTTTGATGGGGCACATCACCACGCCCACATACAGGAAAACAAATTACATTGCTGCAATTAAAATTGAAAAAGTTAATCCATTACGATTTAAGAGGCAAAACAAGTTTGATTAGCGCCACCAAAATGAATATTTATGCTAATTAGCATAAAACACAATGAATTTTTCCGACCAAACCTGCGCAACGCTACTTAGGCAATTACCTAAAATATGGGCACCAATAATTACCGTTAAACATGGCACGCGAAAACACAATGTTTGGTCAAACGTGGCCCCCCCCCCCCCCTCTAAACATTTAAGGGTGTGTTAATAAAATTTCGGAACTCAGTCGTGTTTTCCTTGATAACATGTTCAGCGTTCACAAACTTACGAATCTACACAATTGTTTCCAGACTCTCGGGGAGTTGTTAAGACAAGGGTTAATTTGCCACAACTGTGTGCTTTATGACTATAATAATTTCATTTTTACTACAATGTAGAAACTTAAGCTTTCAAATGACCCCTTAATAGACAGGGCTAATCGCAGGAAAAACTGCCATTTTGTGGGGTCAAACTTGTCTCAACGGTTTTATGTCCCTGAACCCAAACTATTTCAAAGCTTGGGGCCACCCAGAGTTTTGCCTCAAATCCAAGATGGCGTCCAAAATTCAAATGGCCACCAAAAATTACCTTAATTAGAATAAGTATGTGGGGAACATTTTAATTTCCATTGTTTTGTTCAGTGGTTCTGCCACACCTAAGCTATACACTTCGATTCAGCTTGAAGCACCACCTATTGCTGTGGTCTCAAACCAAGATGGCGGCCAAAATCCCCAAATTGGTGGCAAATTATCAAATAAACAAATTACGCTCTTAGATTTCCTCTTTAACCCTTTTCTTGCTGGATATGTTATTCTGAACCTATATTCAGGGGTGGAGCTTACGGGCCACCTAGATTTAGTCTCAAATCCAAGATGTCCGCCAAATCGCCACCAAAATTATCTCTAGTAGGGATATAGTGTTGCCGGAGCTTTCCATTGCAGATTTTTCAGTAGTGCCCACATCAAACTTATATCCTTCAACTTCAGTGGAACACCACCCAAAATTTGGTCTCAAATCCAGATGGTGGCCAAAATCCAAAATGGCGCCAAAAGCCTACCTTAATTAGTGATCTAGTATGTTGAGGGTTTGGTTTTTACCCACTTAAAGGCCACTTAAGTGGTTTCCTATACCTATAACCTTCAAATCAGCTTATACGAAACCCATTATATGGTCTCAAATCCAAGATGGCGGACCCACCAAAAGCTACCTTAAAGCAACTATCAGAATATAAACAAATCGACGCCCCTATTTTCATCAAAGTCCTTTTTTTGCACTGTGTATAGGAATTGTTATAGTAAAGACCCTAGAAGTGGCTAAGCGTAACATGGCGAGAATTTGTCAAGAAATGGAGATTTTTATGCTGTGTTTACTAATAAAAGTCGGGGGATCCGGACTTTTTAAGTCTAAAAACAGTCGTAAATGGCATCTTCAAGACCGTGTAAAAATGTGTAAGTGTCTGTTGTTCACAAACGACTGTTAAAATAAGTTGGTGATATGCCCTAACACTAATAATAATAATATAATAGCAGAGATTTATCTAGCGCTTATGCTATGGCCTCTAAGCGCTTTCACAAAAATGGTCGATGATAACTGTGCCCAAACCTATACCATTTTAACCATTTCGCATAATTTCAAGGGATGCAGCAGATCGGGATCAGCGCTTTCCCGTATCAGCAAAACATACCATCGAGATAACCATCGCCGCCGGGACCAGCTTCCAAATATCGCATTGGTAATCAGAACACCGCCACAGGTTAATTTCTTGTCCAGGGAAATTACAAGATAGCTGATCTCACAGGTTCGAACGCCAGCCTATACACATGGAATGAGCATACACGGAGTCGAGCGCTTACCTGATGAGCTATCTTGTCCGCATTTAGAGACATATGGGCATTTTGAATTTGGAAAAAATGACTGACAGTGGCTTTAATTAGATATCTAGTATATGTTGAAGGTTTATCACTTGAATGTAACTTAAGTGGTTCTCCTATACCTATAACCTTCAAATTCAGCTATCGACACCCGTGTATGGTCTCGAATCAAGAAGATGACCTAATCTAAATTCTGCCAAAATTACCCTAATTTGATATAAGTAGTATTTTGAAGTTTTCCATTTTTTTGAGCTGCTTTGTCATTCTGAACCTATATCCTTTACAGTTATCTTGAGATCCACACAAACAGTGAATTTGAACTAAAGTCCAAAAATGTTGACAGTAATCCAAATGGCTGTTAAAATTTCCTCAAATTGAATTCCTCACATTCTATTTGCAGCAAAAATACCTTTTTGTGTGACATGGGGTTTACTTGTACCAGAAGCAGATTTTATATGAAAGTACTAATTATGCTCATTTGTCCATAACGTCTTAAGAATAATTTCAAGGTTAATTTCATGTGTGATTAGAACGTCCAACGGGAGAACAAAATGGACAACACACAAATTCAGCCCATATCCAGTTATTGCACTGAGATTGCAATTCAGTGTCGCCTCTGTGAATCACATGGCAGATGATAGACTTCTTTTGCTGGCAAGAAGATAGTACCCAACTGATCTTACAATAGAATTTGTTATGAAACCACTTCTCTATCCCGACCATTTGCTCTCAGCTGAGTTTTGAAAGGTTCATTTAATTGTGTTTGAACATGGTTTTCAAGTAGCACGCCCTCGTCCAAACTTATATCCTTCAATGTCACTGAAACCCGCCCATAAACTTGGTCTCCAAATCCAAGATAACAGCCCAAATCAAAAATGTCCGCCAAATGTTATCTTTAACTTAGATATCTAGTATGTTTAAGTTTATCACTTGAAGGTCATTTTAGTGGTTCTAACATCCTAATACCAAAACTTTCAAATCAACTGAAACGGCTGATATATAGTATGTTGAACTTTTCTCCATTTTTTGCAGTTGCTTGTCACTCAGAATCTATACGTTTTATAGTTCCTTGAGATCCACAAAACATTGAATTTGAAACTAAATTCCAAAATAAATGGTTGTCACTAAACCAATGGTTGTCACTAACCAAATTGCTGTCAAATGGCCTCAAATTTAATTCCTTCAGATTACCTAAAAATTTTTTTTGGCAGCACAAAATTAACTTTTTGGTGTAACGTGGGGTTTACTTGTCACCAAAGACACAGATGTTGCTTTAAAGTAACTGCTTATTCTATTTTTGGTCCACAACTTTACCAGAAATCGTACAAGGTTCATTTAGATGTGGAGGAGAGGTGGAGGTTGAGGAGGAGGTTTAGTTGGAAGCGGATGACGCGGGGGGAGGTGGTGGTGTGGTGGTAGTAGTTGAAAAACCTAAGTTTTAAATCCTGTTTTTGT
Organism: Ophioderma brevispina; assembly: GCA_023653785.1. Classification (NCBI taxonomy): domain Eukaryota; kingdom Metazoa; phylum Echinodermata; class Ophiuroidea; order Amphilepidida; family Ophiodermatidae; genus Ophioderma; species Ophioderma brevispina. The sequence goes on along the minus strand of JAMKCH010030585.1, from coordinate 63,027 downwards.
CCCGGCACAACGGGGGTGGCCAAGATTTACCCTTACCTCGTAGGCAATCATCGCATTACTAGACTCCCTCATTCCATCCACTCGCCCGATTTCAATGCTCCCTCGAACTTCTATCTGGCATCATAACATGATGTCACCTTATGAGCAGAAGAAACTACTGAAATGCTTTTTCAATCAACTTCGACGACACTGGGATTATATAATTAATAAATTATTAAAGTAATTCATTTAAAGAAAATGACAAAGACCTAATCATGAACTCCCTGTCCTTCCCAATTGCAATATATACCGTATTTGTGAGACATAGGCAGTTGGGAAGGCGGACTGCAAGAAGATTGTCTTTGAATTGTGGTAACAGAGAAGAAAATGTTGAGAATATCTAGGGCCTGACCATAAGACCAATAATTTGAGCAAACTGATACCCCAGATAGACTGTGTAACACCATAGATTGGATCCCCGGATCGGATCAAGCTGACATACTCGGCCATATCAGTAGAAGAGAAGAAAACGAAACCTCGAAAAAACATATTCCAGGGAGAATGGAAGGTAAAAGAAAGCATGAATGTCAGAAGCTGATAGCAGATGAGTTATGGGATAGAGGACTGGTTTCCAACACATTATATTGAAGATCAGTGGTGCAGATCTGCGCTTAAGCTGCCTGTATAATGCGCATTATAAATGTATGTAGTATGTATGTACATCGTCTGCCAGAATTAAAGAAGTCTATTCATCTGCCAGTAATTCACAGCTGACACGGATTGCAATATCAGTGCATAAACTTTATGTGGGCTTGAATTTGTGTGTTGTCCATTTGTTATCCCGTTGGACGTTCTAAACACACATGAAATTATCCTTGACATTATTTCTTAGTAGTTATGGACAAAATTGCATAATTAGTACTTTAAAAACAAAATCTGCTTCTGATACCAATTAAACCCCCCATGTTACACAAAAAAAGTTACTTTATGCTGGAAATAGAATCTGGAGGAATTCAATTTGAGGACATTTAGACACGCCATTTTGGATGCGTGACAACCATTCACAGTCATGTTTGTGGTGTGGATCCAAGCTTACTATAATAAAGGATGTAGGTTCAGAATGATAAAACTCTCAACACGATAATTATTACTACAAAAATGGAAAACTTCAAAATACTCTTATATCAAATTAGGGTAATTTTGGCGGCCAATTTATATGTAGGCCATCTTCTTGGATTCGAGATGCCGTTTCGGGTTAGGGTAATGCCGTTTCAGCCAGGAATTTGAAGGTTATAGGTCTAGGAGAACCACTTCAGTGACATTCAAGAGGTAAACCTCAACACACTCGATATCTTCTTAGAAGGTAGCTTTTGACGGCCATTTTGGATTTAGGCCGCCATCATTGGTATTTGATAGCAATTATGCGTGGTGGTTCCTTCGGAAGTTGAAGGCTATACGGTTTAGAATGATGGCACTACTGAAAATCTTGCAATGGAAAGCTCCAGCACACTATACCCCTAATTAACATTAAGTGCCTAAGGGGGGGGGGGTTCCATAGTGACCACAAAGATTTGTTTTCTGGCGATTTCTCAGTCCGTGAAAAAAAATTTTCCGAACTCCTCGATTTTTTGTATTGTGTAACTTATTGATGCGCTTCTTTCCATTAAAAAATTACTAAAATTTCTAGCCCGTTAATGAGATAATTAGCCTTGGGTCCCCTAGGAACCCCCCCTTAGGCACCATCGGGAGTGTGATTTTAAAACCATAAAAATTAGGCAAACCTGTTGCCAGAAATATTTTTCTGCTTATGTATGCTTATATGATGGCAAAAATTAATTACATAAGCAGAAAACTAATTAACCCTTTATGTGCTAAAAGAAGCGTTGCCATCATCGAGCGACTGCGCGCCTTTGCTATACAAACCTAGGAAATAGTCGCACACACAAAAAAATACAAGCATGTACAAAATGGTAATGTTGGTTAAATATAGTTAAATTGGTCCTTCTAGAGCCAGATATAAACATCAAAGATGATTTGCAATGTGTATGCGGGGGAAAGCAGGGTCGCGAAAACAACATGTTACTTTTTGAGCGATTTTTCGCATTTCGAAATCAATGATTTATCCCTAATTTCCAGACGATTAACAAAACTCATTTATTATTGCAACTTTGGCCTGTCTTATGCCCATCAAAGGTGGTATGAGTTTCATTTGAAAAATTCCAGTCGGGAGAAAGTGGGTTACTTAGGGGGGTTCCTTGAACCCCCCCTCAGGCACCAACGTGAGTGAAAACACCTTAGGCACTTAAGTGTTAAGGTAATTTTGGTGGACATTTTGGCAGCATCTTGGATCTGAGACTAATCTAGGTGGAACCGTAAGGTAAACACACTGACCTATAGGTCCACAGAATAATATATCAGAAGAAAAGGTTTTTTTTGTTTTTTTGTTTTTTAAGGGAAATCTAAGAGGCAGTATATTTATTTGAGTAATTTTGGCCCCAATTTGGATTTGGCAGCCCATCTTGGATTTGAGGACCACATCATAGGTGGTGCTTCAGCTGAAATCGAAATGTATGCTTAGGGTGGCAGAACACTGGAAAAAAACCTTGGAAATTAAACTGTTCCACATCACTTAGATCTAATTAAGAGGTAATTTTGGTGGCCAATTTTGAAATTTTGGCCGCCATTCTTGGATTTGAGGCAAAAAATATGGGGGGCCCCCAAGCTTATTTGAAGAGTATGGGTTCAGGACATAAAACCGTTGAGAAAATTGACCCCACCAAAATGGCAGTTGTTACCTGGATTAGCCTGCTATAATACATTTCTCCAGTCACGTCCCATTGAAACATGCTTTGAAAAGGACCATTGCTTGAAGATGAAACAAGATTTATATGCTAACCAAATTTAGTCAGTAATCATGTCATCCAGAGAACAGAAAGTTGCTAGGAATGTAAAAGGAACCAAAGTTATTGTAATAAATACCACAACAGCTTTATTAAAGGGGTTTTTGCGTATTCTTTTTGGAATTTTGTCCAAAATTATTCGATTCACTCATGAATTGAGACCACTTCCTTATCGATCGTTTATCGTTTGAAAATGTTCAACCTATTATGTTTCAGTTTTACCGTCTCATTTTGTCTTGATAGGTGAATACTTTTAAGATTTTTTTGATCGGTTAATGTATGTTTCATTGATCCCCTCAGATGATGATACACAAATAAGAGCCGTGATGTATGCATTCGGAGCTGATTTTTGCCAATGCAACATTTTGAAAGTAAACGGCTGAAATGCCCGACATTTTATTATGTTTAGACGGATTTCAGGATTGAAATATTGCGTCAATCACAATGATTAATGATGATATGTGGGCATTAAACCCATGATGATCAACAACCTAGATTTGGTGCAAACGTGTGCTTATATCTTTTTCGTTATGTCAATAGCGGTTCGCATCATGACAGCTTACGGTTGAAGGCAATGTACGAATTAATTATAAGTTATTCGCTGTTCGCTATAACAATCTAATACCTTTGAAAGACTTATACTCTTCATGCGTCTGGCGATAATGCAAGTATGTCTACTTTAAAAGAATATGATGCGTACGTCCGTGTTTAAACTCGAAATAGCCTTGGCTAAAAACTTAAAATTTGATGTCCCTTAGTATTGGTCATGTCATTTGACTATAGGACTTTCAAGCAACATTTCAATTTAAGGGCATCATGGGTTACATATCTCTTTCCAAAATATATTCAAGAGTGAAATCTAAGCAAGAACAGACGACAAAACCAAATTTTAAACCATTAACCTGTCAATTGGGGCTGCATTACAAATGTGCTCTGAGAGATTATCGTCTCTTGCACTTTAACCTTATGATCAGTTTTTTCGTTTCGTTTTGTCTTGTATATGTTGTCGTTACCAGATTACTTGTAAAAGTATGCCAGTAGAAGGGCCCCCTGTCTACAGCACCCCCAATTTTATTGCATAGTCCTGTCAAACTAAAAGGAAACCAACAGGCAATCTGAACTAAGCTTTTCGAAATATTGTCTGTTCGAGCACAATTCCTCTTGAGTTCTCAGTGCGGTTTTTATTTCTTATTGCCCTTCAAAACTCTGAAGGGCGCTTGCCATGTTATATACACGAGAGGATGTGGCTATATAAATAATTTAGTGTCGGGAGTTAAACCATCGAAAAAGTTTTTTGAAAATAAATATTGACTTATCGCGTCACAATTCATCACTTAAATGAGAAAGAACTAGACATGTGTTTCGAACATTCCACTCACGATTTAATGTGTCAAGTGTTTTGAAGTTTAATATGACTTCGGAATGGATCTGTCCAACTCAGTTCGTGTTTCCTTGATAACATGTCAGCGCACACAATAGAAACCTTAACGAAATGCGAACAGAAGTGATCAGAAATTCAGGGAGTGAAATAGATGAACAAGATTTATATGCTAACCCATTTTCATGTTAGTCAGTCATCCAGAACAGGACCAAGTTACTAGGATTGTTGTACAAGACCTAGTTTATTGTAATGAATGCCACAGCAGCATTAAAGGGCAGAGACACATATAGATCCGTTTTTATTTCTTTGTGCCGAAGTTGTAAAATGTAAAAAGTGTCTTTCGAAGGAAAAACTATTAACCGTGATACATATAACAATTGATATTTTGTGGAACTACTCGTAATTGGTAAATTCTGAACTCGGCCTTAATGTACAGATGAAAAATGTATGAAAATATTTAATTATTTGAAAGTTTGAACCCAAAAATAAGAGTCATTTTATATATATTCTGATGGGATTAATTAAAGGGAAGTATATTAAAATTATGTTTACCACAACTTTTAATATGTTCGGAGGTAAATTCTATGCCCATATTTTGAACCTCATTTGATTCTGTACGTTTCGTTCGGACAAAAACAATTGCGAATTATCAACATTTTACTAAATGATAAGATTTTTTTTTCTTGAATGTTTACCAATGAGCGTTACCTTAAAAGAATACCTATGACGATTAACATCTTGACGTGTAATTACCTTTAAGAGTGAAATATTACCAGGAATGAATGACCAACTAGACCATTACCGATCCCATGATGATCCCAAGTTGGTACTGAGCGATGTTCTTCAGACTACTCTACCAATGGCCAATTAAGGTCCGATGCCATATCACTGTATATAAACAGTGGCCACATTACATCCAAACAGTATGATGGCCTCTGCTGCAAGGTTTGTATAGATTGCCAGTGGAATCCAGAGTGGAATTTCACGGTTTTCTTGAGAACTTTTCTTAATATAAGGTTTGGATCCTTTAAGGTAATAGGGCATTTTGGATGGGGCAATAGGCATGCTCTATTTTTAATCGAACTTGAATTTTATATCTAATCTAATGGCCGCAGCCGAGATGCTCTTCACCATGGAGCGCCAAATGTCCCTGTTGTCATTAAGTTGGGGAGAGATTTAGAATGATAGTATGATAGAGCCTGAGAACGTATGAATGTGACCGTTTTAATAGACCAAACGAATGATTTTGTGATAAAAAATATCTTACCGCCAAACGGTTTTAAAAATACGCATAAATACCAAATATTGTTTAAGATTTAAAAATACTAATTCCGAGGGAAATAAAACATTGCGATACCAAAGACATGCTTTCTTACAATACAAGAAAAATGTGGTCGCTTGTAATTCCGAGTTAGGATCATGCTCTGATTTTATTAACTTATATCAATCAAATATAAAACTACCGCAACTGAAACCAAATGACACAATGATAACATTGGCTCCATAGGAAAGGCACGCCTCGACACAAAAATAGTACACCTATAACCGCGTGGCGTCACGGACCTAAAAATAAACTATACAAACATATGTAGAATGCAAACAAGACAAGTTAATTATAACATTAGAACCACTAGCGTCTGATGTTGCAGTTAATAACCTTTCTGTTTTGATGCTTATCGAAAAAAAGGCTAGAATACTTGTTGTCCTCGCTGTCTTTTTTGGTTTGAAAAGGTCTGTTTAAGATTTTGGTTTGGTTATGACTTTCCCTTTACCAGTTTATAATAAACGAGACAGCCAACCTCAGGGATACATTGCATTATACATTATTGAATATTGCATAACCAAATTTATGTATGTATATATGCAATGTACTTACTAGGGATACATTTAGTTGAGTGTTTTTCTCATAGCTTCTTGTCCTGTAACGGAAATAAAGTGCATCATAGTAGTGGGGGTTACATAGCGAAAAGAGAAGTTTTCTCGTTTAGTAAATTTATAGGCCTTGCGGCGCAACACGTGCCTAAACTTGAATAGTTGTAATTTAGTAAAAAAATAATAAAAAAGGGACTTTTAGTAACAACGTCTAAAAACGTCTAAAAAAGGTTGTATTTTTGTACAAATCTTCGTTACTATATAGTAACTAAATTCGTTACAATCTAGTAACTAAAAAGTGTTTTTTGGTATATCGTTAGCTAAAAAGTAAGAAGTGTTTTTCTTGTTATATCGTAGATACCAACGTGACTTTTAAGAGATTTTTTTAGAAAAAACAGTGCCACTAATGTACCAATGTTCAGAGTGTATGCATTACATTACATAAAGTATATGTTGATGATTGAGTGACCATACCACCTGCACCATTTTATTGCAACCTAAGCAATTTTCAGTAAATCATTTGAATTTGTAATGTTTTTTGAGTAAAGTCCAGAATTTTATAAAGTAATGATTGATCTCAAAGAAGTACAACGAACTTTTAATTACGTTCAATGTATATTACGTAACTGAAGTTAAACTATAAACGGACCTTAAGTGTTGCTTATCATTTAAACAGTAAGCAAAAAGAGAACCTACTTCCAGTCGCACAGATTATAGTTCCAGGACGCTTTCTGTTGTCGAAACTTATAGTGACTTACGTGGACAAAGGATAGCAATTTGGTCTCAGTATTTGGTTAGATGTAGGACAATGGATAGCCTGACAAATAATCTGAACGGCCCTTTCAGAGCCATTGCTTTCAGGGGGCCAAGAGGCAGTCTGTTGTTCTTGAAGACATGGGGCAGGCTCAATATTGAGTAAAGGCTTCTTAGAGCCGTCAGTAAGCAAGGTGCGGCCGACATACTTCATTCCAAGCTATTTGTAAAGGAAGAAGTCAAAACTACTCCTGATGAAAGTGAAGTTGTAAATAGTCGATGGCGAACCCGTTTTAAAAACAAGCATTATTGTAATAATAATAATAATAATTAGCAGGAATCTACTGTGGTCTCTTTAAGCCCTTTGACGCAAGGATTTTTGAGGCCCTTTCCCTATCATGTTTTTCATGTCTTGGGAAAACCCGATAGATTGTCAACTTAAAATGACTTTGTTAAAAGTTTAATAAGTTTGGGTTCAAAAGAAGGCTACGACCTAATTATAGTCAAGTACGTGTGCTTTAATTTAAAAAAAGTGTTGAGACAACAAAAATACAAGATCAATATTAATAACGAGTTGGCATTTGATTAATAGATCACTATCACAGTGTGTGGAATTCAACACGCATGTCGGAAAGTGCGACAGTAGAAAGAACTCTTCTTTAGAGACACGTTGATGAATAGGGTATATAGAATCTGAAAGTTCTCAGAGTTAACGTTAGGACGAAACGGAAATTCTGTCCGAACATAAAAGTCTGTGAATTTGGGGAATTGGGGGGGAATTTCCCCCAATGTACATTTAGCGTGTTATCACTTAGCTCAAAAGTAATAAGGGATCTGGAACTTCATAACAGAAATAAAATTACTTGTAGGACTTACTGAAAATATAAATGCACATATATATACATGCGAAGAAAACAGAAAATAGGGAAAAAAGGTGATGGCTACGTAGACCTTTAGAATAACGAAATTATTTCTCGTGATTCGCTCATGAAATTACATGAGAAAACTAAAGGCGGCATAAAATATGTGATTATACTTTTATTTCTAGTTCAATATATATAGAAGGGTTCTGTTTAGAAAACCCTATCTAATTAGGTTTGTTTGAAATTGGATCTCTGAAATATGTAATGTTATCCATTTCGTATAATTCCATGTTCTGCCCCTACATGCCGTATCTATCAGCATGGAGCGCAAACGTTAGGTCGGCCGAATCCAATATGGGTAACAAGATAATTTTAAATGCTTGAACTAGAAAGTACCAAATTTGCTATAATGGTTGTACGAAAAAAGGAAGAATAAATCGTGCATAGAGGTGCAGTGTTGAAGAAAATGAGGTTTAACCGAAATTTAACAGAAACAGTGTAGGAGATTTGGGTTTTCAACAGATATAAAAGTGCAATTTAAAACCACAAAAGGTGTTGCCGTAACGAGGAAAAATATTAGGATCGTTCGGTCTTGATTTTTTATAGATGAACTTCACTTGGTTAATCTAAAATGAACACAAAATGACTATACTTTGTCAGCGTTTCATGATGTATCAAAATATCTTTTATTTGTATTTGTTTTGTCTTTTTTCGTCTTTGTGTTGGTCATTTTTAAATTGTAAAGAAAAAGATGGGTCGGTCGCAGATTTTTTTTAAATTGGCTGCTAATTTGCAATAAAAAAAATGAGTGGCAGGTTTTACTCGATCGGTCTGGTAACGGCAAACAAACTTTTAGGCCTAAGGGGCAAAACAATTGAAGGGACAAATTTAAGGGGTCATTGCACTACTGAAAAAATGAAAAGGTGTGCTGCCAGTGGCAATTCCATCAACTTCTGTAGGGAACGAAAGATTTCATTTTTTAAACTGTTGGCAAATTTCATATCACTACAGTCTCGTTGTAGAATTTCCTAACGCAAATAGTTTATGATTATACAGAAGGAGGGATAATATGTGATAGCACATTGTTGCATTTATATTCGTATTTCAGCATACTAAGTAAATACTAAAACAAGATACCATATATCTTTTGTTAGATTACTTCTTCACTTCCCCCTTGGTTGTCAATTGATTTAAACGTGCAATGATATGGACAGACGCATGGTGTTTGCGTGGTCATTTGTTATTCTTATGATATTGATACCAGATAACCAACGGTTACGAAGGAGACAAACACAGCGACCACCGCTAATTGGCCGTATGAACGATCAAAAAAACTGGTGTGATTTATGCTTGTGCGTGTGCAGCGAAGGACAATCTCGCTTAAGATCTGCTTCCTCGGCAGATAACAAACGAAACCTGCAGAATGCCATTTTAGTCCTAATCAGCAAAGCTAATTGAGTTGACTTTTGATATGTCGGTTTTTGTCCAGCCACTACAGATGAGTGCATGTCTGTGTGACATTGCAACCCCCGTGACAAATGATTGGTGATAGAAGACAATTTGCACATTTAATTACAAATACAATGCTGCTTCACTGGTCCGATAGCATGTGGTGATTACCTTTAATTTTAAGAAAATTGGTCTTCCATAACCTGAAATGATAAGGATTTAATCCAAGAAAATTGTTTTTGCCTAAAAAAATGCAACAGAAATAATTTTCATAACAACAGAAATGTTGCAACAGAAATGTTTTCATACTTCTAAATTGTCACAGAATATGTGTAATGTTGGGGAACAATGAAAAAATAGGGGGTAAATTTTGTATTGGGGTCAAAGTAAAAGAGGTCTAATTGTTTTTGAAACTACAACCACCTTAATCAGCTGTCATGGGGATTAAAAATAGTATAGTTTGCCATATATCTAGACAGTCATTATTTTTCAGGCATATCTAGCTCAAAACGGTTCAAGGTCATCCTGGGGTAATCCATTTCAGAGTGCTCCGATTTTGACAAAATAGGCTCAATGTTTTGTCTGGTCCATACAATCCTAGAACATAATAGCATTTGCCCTGCATTTGTCATTTTAGATGTAAATTAGATGGTAAGCATTATGACCCCAAGGATATGTAGGACTATTGTTACATTTTGACCTCTAATTACATGACCAACTGGTGAAAAGATGACATATTATTTCCCTCCCTGGTCCTTATTTACTATATGAAGAATTTGGGACCATTTGAAAGAATCGAACTTCTGAAATTTACCCAAGGATGACCTTGAACCTTTATTGCCCGATAACTATAAACTATAGCCCACAGATCGACAAAACTATACCTTTTTTTTTATCCTTAGGCATGGCCAAAATGTTGGTATAGAGTTCAGTACACTTATACTAAGTTATATTCCCCCCGTACAAACCTTGCCCCCCTGCAAACATGTTCTCCGCTCTTATACTTAGAGAATAAAAGAGAGAAAATTTTTTTGTTTTGGCCATCTTAGATGTGTCATAATGGATGGGCTTCCAATATTTTGAGTGGTGGATGCCGGCGCAGCCGGTACCACCATTCTTATTTAGATTGTTAAGTTTTTGCTTTTTTTGACATAATTTAATTGTCAAAATATTCTAACATAAATTCTTTTTATTTATTTAATAATTGCACCCCTCTTGAAAACAAATGTTTCAATCCAAAGGAACCACACGCCCTCGCGCGGTGGTCGTCACGCTGCGTAAATTGCATTTGCGTACCAACCCGAAATGCACGACGCAGTATAAGCGCCGTTTGCGCGTGTTATTATTCGACATACAACACCGCGTGATTGCTGAACGCACTATCCATCTATTACCCAGTAAGGGATGGGCCGAGCTTGATCTAATCCAACAAATTTCTTGCTAAACAGATAAACCACGCCCATGATAAGAAGTATAGACTTTTGATATGTTATTCTATCACTTTCTAAGGATAACAACACCAAAATCGTTTTCTGTTGCAATTTTTTGAGGGTATCCCATTATTTTATTTAATTTTCTTGTACTATTTAATATGACTATTAAAAGGATCGTTTTTGGTTTGTGGTCTGTTTGATGTGCTAAGAAAACAATCAATGAAAACTACTTGTTTAAAGATTGGTGTATTGTATGTAATTGTAATCTTACTTTTGTCTTTTGGGCGTGCAATTGACAGCATTTAGCTTATATTCGAATTAACTCTCGTTATTAAATCGGCAAAACCCTTTTTTTTATCAAAAAAGATAATTTGAGTTTGACTTCTCATAATTATGTTGGTAAAAAACACAAAAAATGCAGCATGTATGTTGTGACATTGGAATCCCATGAAAAAACGAATTGGCGATATAAAACAATTTGCAAATTTAATTACTGGTTGTTCCGATATCATGACGTAATGTACTTTTATATCAACGGAAAACACAATTCAAAGACGGGAGTAATTGTAATATTTTCTTTTGTCTATATTTGTGAAGTTGACAGCATTTCGCGGTTAACCTAACTTTCTTTTGAAATTATCGTAATTCTTTTAACTGTTATAGATTTTGCTCGTTAGATTTTCTTATCTTTAACGCAAAAGTTTCCATAAACGAGATCGGACCGGAGCTTTTATAACATAAGAAAATGTAAGCTAACGATATGCCTTAAGAAGGCAAAGATTGGTAGTGCGTATGGTCGAAAGAGCTACAAGAATTGACTTCATACGTTACTTAAGAGCAAAAGAACATTCGCCAAAATTTAAAAAAAGACAACGGGCTTCTCAACACGCTCATTTGCCCCCTAATCAGTTGGGCATGTGTGTAACACAAACTTTAGGGTACAAAGTTCTTCATCTATGACGTGCGTGTTGACGTTTTTAGAGTTGGTCCTGGTTGTATTTGAAATTGGATTACAGTGATTTTAATGACAGGCACCCATGACAGGTTGATGCAGAATTCTGAGCAGCAAATAAGCTCATTGGCCTCAACGCTCTGCAATGTGTGACCAATGCTGGCGATGGGTATTGAAATACAAAACTGCCTTGCAGCAGAACGCCTTAAACCTGACGGGGCTTCCCAATAATTTGAATATTTATAATCACTACACCATTTAAAGCACGAAGATGATGATTTAAACAGTATAATATGTGTGTGTTTGTGATTTGAACTGATCCGAAAGACTTATTTTACCACATTGAAGATGTATATATATACTATATATGTAAATTTAAAGGTTATAAGTACAACTTTTACTCTTTCTTTCTGAAATTTGCAGTAATTTGTCTGAATTTCCTTGAGTATTCTTTTAACAAATTATTTATTTCAACACTAAGACTACATTGTGTGGGATACTATACTGTAATCAACAATAGTTACATTCTTTAGGTACCCTAAGTAGTAGTCTACTGTATTATGGAATAAAAGTGCCAAAACTATAAAACTATAGTGCCTTTATCCGTTACGACAAAAATCTAAGGAGACTCTTGATATTCAAAAATCGATATTCCAAGAATTCGTTTTAGTGCACATTTGGGAGAGAATCCAGGTTTTTGTCGCCCGAATTCCAAGTATCAAGCTACAAAAATTCCAAAGATTATTGATTTATTGTACATTTGGCGAGAGAATCCACGATTATATTGACCAAAATTCCAAGTTTATCGCGATAATTCAATATTTTCAACTCGATATTCAAAATTTGCAATCGATATTCCAAGATTCGATTTATTGCACATTGGCGAGATATCAAAGTTTATCGACCGATATTCCAAGTTTATCCCAATTTTCAACTCGATATTATTCTAAAGTTTTTCAAATTCTTGCACACTTGGCGGAGAGAATCAAGATTATTGACCGAAAAACCGATAGAAAATCTTGGACTATCAGCGGCAAAAACGTACTAAAAAAGAAGGAAATCTTAGAACTTCAACCAATAATCTTGATAATATCAATTCACATTTGATAATCTTGGGAATATAGACCGAAAATCTTGGAATATTGAAAAAATAAACCAGGTTTATCAATCGAAAATCTTGGATGACGGTGGATAATCTTGGGGAATCAATGAGAATCTGGAATATCAGCGCTCTTTGAAGATCGGATTGTTGTACATAAACAACAATCACACAAACAAACACACGCGCACACACAACCAAACACAAAACACAAAAAAAAAACCACACAACGCGAACATTAACACAAACCTGAGAGTGTAGTTTGGAAGTAGTTAGCAAATCGGTATGGTAAAACTGCCAGCAAGCAACAAAAAGCTATTATCCCAAGGAATTGGAAATTGTTGTTTTTTTATTTTTATGTCGCGATTAGGACTGAAGCAGGTGCAAAGGGCAACGATAGAATTTAGAAAAATAAACTTGAAGGGTCGTAGTGGTACAAGTTACGTGATTTCATTTCATAGAGCAAAAAGTATCGCAATTCAGTGGCTTTATTGTTTAGTTATCTATATACCCCAATGTTTCTATTCATTTGCATGTTACAAATGCCGTGGTGATTAGTTGACAAGCTATGTCAAAGCTTGTATCCCTACACGGAACTGAACGTATCTTTGGCGAAATCCAATCCGCCTTGATATTTCGACTATTGAAACTTGCTAGGACGTTGGCGGACCTTTCTATGACCCTCCCGGAAGCATTCTTATGTATACAAATAGCCAATGGGAACACTGTGGTTCTTTGCAAAGCCATCGCACGGGTGATTACGCGGAAATTACCTACGTTTTACCGGGGATCTTATCAATGCTCATTATAGAGAAATCATTTTGAAAACAAATATGAATCATTGTTTCGCATGGAGGGACGCTCAAAAAGGACTTCAAAAAAAAAATCATTAATAAATATGCCAGATACCAACGACCGAAATAGCCAAGCTTACCTTTTGGGCACCAAAATAAGAGATGTTAAAACAGGATTAATATAGATCCGGGTTGAAATGATTAGCAAGTGACGAAATATTTACTCAGGGAAAATGTCAAGCCGTCAGTGCCAGTTACCTATGAACCGGTGCTTGCATAACTTCAAGCAATCCATCTCTTTTAACGAATTATAGTCCAATTTATCTAGGTTTTTGAAAACAAGTGCGGTGATTCTAAAAGGAAATGCTTACACAGGCTCTTGGGGTCTAAAATTTTAAAGAAAATACGGATTTTTTAAAATGATATTATATGGTACTAGGAAGTAGGTCTACATACAATATTCATCAAACAGAACAATAGGTTATGATGATATTCATGTTGAGTATGGCGATATTAATTTCTTATATGGAGTCCAATAAATACACATGTTTTATTTATCACCTGCTTGACAAACGACTTCACTTTTTCCCGCGGTTATAAAAAAATCCCTTATGTATGGGATTTTGTTCGAACGTCTATGTTATATGTAACGTAAAGTGCGAGAAAAAGAATGGTCTACTATATTGGTTAAGTGGGTACACCTTTTAGGCGATCTGGCTATTTTCTTATTTAAATAGTAATTTTACAGCGGGTTGAAACGGAAGAAGAAGCAACTCAACTATTTGAAAATCAAGTTAAAGGATTAAAGTAGATACTAGTTTGTCCTATCAATTGATTCAAACAAAATTAAGCAAAGGACTACGTATTTTGATAAAGGTTCCGTTACTGAGACGCCAGCATATCAAAGGTCATGTACAAACAGTTGCCCGTTCTATTTATTGGATCATATATATTCATCCGTAGGTATGATTATAAGGGTTTGGATAATCTGCGAGTTGCGAGTCGCGAGTTGCGAGTTGCGAGTGCGAGTGGCGAGTTGCGAGTTGCGAGTAAGAGTTGACGAGTTACGAGTTGCGAGTGCGAGTTCCTGAATGCGAGTTGCGGGTTGTGAGTTAAAACGTTGCGAGTTGCGAGTTTGAATTTGCGAGTTGATTTTGCGAGTTGTGAGGTGCGAGGTTAATGAATGCGAGTTGCGAGTTGGATTTGCGAGTTTAAATTACGAGGGAGGTTTTTTACATGCGAGTTGCGAGTTCTTAGAATTTGCGAGTGCTGCTTCATTCATTTTAAGCTGATTAAAGGTTCCATCCTAATTTCACATTATGAGTTTCAATACAGCATACATACAAAGTTAAATGGTATCAGATATTCAGTTTCAATCATTGTAGTTGCAATAACATTATAGGATAGTGTGGGTGACAAAAACAAAGGCCTAGTTTATGTTATATCACCCTTTCTGCAAGTGCATGAGCGATTTACACATCGCTAAAAGATGTTGTAATCAAAGTCTGCAATCATTGTCCCCATCTGAAAAGACGGTGAAGTTAAAATGTCTTGGTACAAAATTTTGGAAATTTCTAATTTAGTATTTGATCATACAATGAACTAAAGGACCTTATCACCTCTGTTTTCACCTTTAGTGCACTCTGTAGCCAAATATTAGTAAGACGGCTACAACTTGTCAAATTATATAAATGCATATTTATGAACATGATGAATGAGGCTTGGCGGGAACAAAGAGGATAGCTCTATCTTTTTTCTATCAGAACAAAAAAGCACCCTTGAGGGTTGGTCTTAGTTAATTTAGTAACCTCATGACCCGCAAATGGCAAAGTTGTCATTTGGTATTAAACAAGTATAGAGGTGCTAGTGTGTGATATGAGAGTGGACTGTTTAACTAGAATACAAGAAGTGTTTAGTTTTTAACCACACACCAACAAAAACCTTGCATATGTCATTAGTACACACATAATAACAGTGCAATAAACAGGAGTCGTTGAGGTGTGGATCGAGACAAGTTAAGGGACAAGCTCAGAAAAATAACTATAAAATAACATACCCTGACACCACGTAGTCTTAACTTGACTGTCAACTGTCCTCAAAATAATATAATGCAGGTAGGGGGATTTGTAGTTTTCTCAAAAGTTTTATTGGTTATTTATTTTACTCCCCTTTAGTACAATGCCAAACTCATCCTTGTACAATCTACAATTGATTAGTAGAGAAACTGAAACCACATTTGGTGAATATTCGGAAACACATATTTGGAAAATTGTTCTGTGTGTTTCATCATCCCAATATCAGCATTTCACTACAATTTCAACAATATCCTGGTGTGCTCTTGATCATCATAATTAGACTAGCATCTCATAACCAAACCTAACAAAGTATTGGTGCTCAAATAATAGCCAAATTTAATTTTCTGACCACTCATTTTAGAGAAGGTGTATGCCCCCAAAAGCTCTCATAGTTATTGAATTTTGAGTTGAAAAATGGTGTCAAAAGAGGCATTCATAGAGACCCATAAATGGAAAGTTGCATTCGGAAACACCTATTTGGAAAATGTGTTATGTGGTTCATTCATCAATATCAGCATATATCCCAAATAAACACACAAGAGAATCTACAGAAGACTTGTGCAGAAGGCCAAGCGTCTCTCATAGAAGCTACCTACTTAAATCCCATCAGCCAGAATTATTGTCTCTGGCATTCTACCAATGGCTCATCCCCTCAACACCGCGCAATGCTTGTGACGTGTTATATTGACTGAAGAGATTTTAGAACCAATATTGGCACCATAGTGCTAGGCTACATTGTTAGTCAAGCTCAAATCCTTTGTGTCAGATCTAGGAACTGGACATAATTCGGCAGTGATTCTACTGGGAGTTGAAGTTCATTTGAACAGTCGTGGTCGCGGAAGATACTATGAATCTGAGAAATGCAATTGACTCTGCATCTTACCTACCTTTGTCCATGCCACCTACCAAAGACATTTAAACTGTTCTCATTTAAATGACACTAGGGGGGGCAATTTGATTTCTTCTTATAAACTCATGTCGTAAGAACAAGTGCTCATACCAGGCCAAGAAACAACATGCAATGTTACTACGAATACAGTTTTGTTTGGAACAGGGATGACAGAGTTGATCTAATTGTAAATAAATGTAAAAAAAAACGCAAAAAATAAAAAAAATAAAAAAGTAAAACATACATGTATGTCAATAACCATGACACAAGTAGTATTGTTAATCCTCCTCATAATTCTAATGTGTCTGTATTACAGACCGATCATAGGATTTCGATGGGTTAATATTTTTAATTGCCTTGATAATTCAAAAGGTTTGTTATTGCTCAACTCAACATTCGGGGGTTTAAACCAATCATTTGATGAGCTTGAGAATGTTTGAGCGATAACCCAATTTTGGGGGATTTTTTAATAGGTCTTTGCGAAACATTTCGGGTGATGAATGAATTAGATAGATGATAGTAATATAAGTATTGATGATATTATTTATACAGAAATGAAAGAAGTTATGCAAAATGATGAACTAAAACGAGGAGGCTGTGCATTTTATATCAACAAAGTGTGGTGTAACCACAGATTAGATCTGATTCTGTTTCTGATCAGCTTGAACTCTTACTATTGAGATATCCTTATAAGCAGAAAGAAGACTTTCTGTCGTACTGTGGTATAGGGTACCAGGTTCCTGAATTGATTTATTTGATCACCTTGTAGACCTTCTTCAGATTATTGATTCTGAAGGTAAGGCGTACATTCTAATGGGGGATTTTAAATTGTGATTTGATCTGCAACACCCACGGTTTTACACAAAGGAAAGAAAACTTAATAAGATATTGTGCAAGTTTTTAATCTTAACCAGCTTATAAGGGAAAAACTACTCGACTAACTGAGACAACGTGCCCCACTGATGACCTTGTTTTGTGTCAAGTAATGATAAGCTTGACAATTCAGGGGTATACATAAGAGGAATTAGTGATCATTCAATAACATAGGTTACTTGTAAGACTAGAAATACTAATAGTAATACTATGATAAACAGAAGCATAAATATTAAAAGCTCACGTTCCTATACTAAATTTAATGACCAGGCTTTTCTAAAGACTTGGACAAAGTTGATTGGGATATTGGAAACAATAGTGGTGTGATATTGACATTTTGCCCTCAATGTTTTGAATCACTCTTTTTGAGTATTGTTAATAAACATGGCACCACCTATTAAAAGAACAGGTCGTAAAAAAACGGCTCCATTGGCTACTAAGAAATTCGTTGAAATGATCGGAGGAGAGACAATTAAAAATAAATGCGATGTCAAACAAGATCACGAAAGCTGGGAATCATTTCGAAAAATTAAAAATACAACTAATAATAATCAGAGATAGAAAAAAGAATTTCTCTCAAAAGGAATCACTGAAAATAAAAATAGTATCAAAAAAACTTGGGAGAACATTCGACATGTCATCCCATCTTAAAATTAAGACACACAGAAATCGAAATTTCTGAAAATCAAAAACTAAGACAGTCAAGTTAATGAAGATAAAGATATTGCAAAATGCCACTAAATAATTACTTTGTAGAAATTGGACCTAAAAACTTGCAGGAACTTAAAGATAATGAGTTCTGTAATTATAATGCACATATTGATGAGAATGGGAACAATAATGGGCCACATTTTGATTTTGTTCCTGTCCTCATGAATATGTCTTAAACACTATTAAAAATTAAATGACAAAAAGTGTAATGGTATAGTAATATCCTTCTAAACTACTTAAATTGTCTGCACCAATCATCACACAAGTAATTACTCACTTATTAATCACTCTTTCACCACTAGTAAGGTTTCCCAATGCTGGAAAAGAGCTAGAGTAATCCAGTGTTTCAAGGATGGTGACCCATGCCCGATCCTGGTAACTATAGGCCCTATCTCAATTTTGGTTGTTAATTTCTAAGAGTGCTGTGAAAGAGCAGTGTTTGATCAACTTTATAACTAACTAATGTAAATAATCCAATAAATAGTAATCAGTCTGGCTTTCGCCATCTTTCATTCCAATTCTACTGCTTTAATTAATGTAACTGGGACTGGTATGGGGAAATAGATAGAGGGAAAATGGTTGGTTTTATGACACAATGATCTTAAAAAAGCATCTGATACTGTAAATCATAAAACTTTATTATCAAATTAAACTGAAATGTAGGGAGTAAGTACATATTGCATAAATGGTTTTCAAACGTTATTATTTAGTGGTGCGAACTCATATACTTCCCGTCACGGCATAATTTTGATTGCTGCAATATAGTGTGTGGAATGCTCAAGGCTCAATTGATGGTCCCTTGGCTTTCTATTATATTAATGTTTGCCTAACTACTTATCCCATTGTAAAGTTAGTATGTATGATGATGACACCATTATATCTAATATGCTTCCAACTCAATTGATGATATTTAAAAATGTATGAAGAAGATATTCACACTTTAAACAACTGCTTTGAAAGTAAACAATTACAGTATTAATGTTGATAATTCAGAATTTATGTTACTAGGTTCAAGACAGCGTTTATATACGGTTACAGATCAAATTAAGGATTTGTCTATTCAAATAATAATGTCAGTCTTCAAAGAGTGCATGAATTTAGGCATCTGGGATTTATATTGATGAGAACATGACATGGAATCAGCAAACTGAACAATGTTCGCAAAAAATCACTTAAGGCAGTTTTATGTTTAAAAAAATGCAAGTCACTTGTTCCAAATGATATCTTAATATCTCTATAAGCCATGATTCCTGCCACACCTTAGACTATTGCAATGTGTTTGGAAATTGTGGTACTACAGTAGATAATCGTCTTCAGAATATACAGAACAGGGCAGCATGTATAATCTGCAGGGGTCGCCTGGATACCTCTAGTCATGAAGTTCTTAATCACCTGGTTGGCAACGTCTTTCTCATAGACACAGTTACAATTGTTCGCTCTTGGTTTACAAACCTTTGAATTGACCTAGCACCTCCATCTATTTCTGGCATTTTTTCATGTACTAGCAATAATTATAACTTTCGTCACAGCAATGTTTAAGTTTACAATTCCGCAACCAAAACGGAGTACAAGAAGCGTAATCTATATAAGAGGTTGCATTAATTGTGAAACAATCTTGATGCTAAACTTAAAAAATCAGCAACATTCAGTATATTTAAGAATAATTTAAGGCACCATTATCTAAGGCCTTGTACATGATTTCTTGTTAAATTTTGTTGTTATCACATGCATGTATGTACCTTTTGTAATTTGTTGTAACCACGGCCCTAGTGAAAAAAAACAGCCGTATGGTTGAACTGGGCCTCGGTGGTAAAATAAGTGAATGAATGGAAATGAATGGAATGAACGCAGTTAATAATGGACCTGTCCTAACAAATCTCCCTCTTGCATTTATAAAGACCATACATGATAGGTACATGCCCAGGTGAGATCAAACATAGGAACATGCAGCTGTATCCAGGCTATCAGGGTTTATGATTTGAGGGGAGGAAAAGTGGAAGGATGCTTAATTTAGGCATCCAAATGTATTCCTTTAATTTGATTAATTAGGGTTAGAGTTAAGTTAGTAGGTTGTTGAATTTTTATGAAAATGAGTAAAAGTCCTTGAAAGAATATAAATATATTTTGCACACAAAATTATCATAGTTATTATAATATACAGGAGCTTTATTTAGGCCACGAGAAAAAAAGACCATCGGTACTTCAGACCGCTTGTGTCATCTGCCATTGCATTATGTAATGATGGCCTTATATGAACTTGGACCTTGGCATGTGACGCTTTAACCTCATCAATACCTATGAGGATTAAAGCAGCATCTAGACTCAAGTTTGGTTCAATGTGAATTTAAAACTTGGCCAATTGAAGTCAATTTTACATTTTTTAGCCTCTTACAACTGACCTAAATGAACCTTTGACCTTGGTATGTGGACCTTTGACTCATAAGCAAATGAGGATCCCAGGCATCATGATTCAGTTTGGTTTAAATCAATCGAGTATGTGGTATTAGAGGGATGCTAACCCTTTTCACAACAAACAACATACATCAACAAACAAACAGCCATAAACAAACAGGGACCAAAGTATCCCTATGTGTCTCCTGCCTTAAGAGGGAATGAGGAGATTTCCAGAAAGAAAGCCCCCAATTTTCTTTCGACATGTTTTTGTTTTTGTATATGTGCAGGCTTTCCAATGTATTTAGATCACACCTGAAGTGAATAAAGCGAATACGCTTGTCTTTATGTCATAATATGATGATTAGTACTTTCGTCGTGCACGACAGAAAGTCAAGGCACGGTGTTCTATGGGGACCATTGCGATAGGCAGGCAAGTCAAAACAAGTTTGCTGTTTCTTTGTACTTGTTTATCCCATAAACCTCGGAAGTGTTTTGGTAGGTTGTCTACAACCGAGTCTGTGCATTTGAGAGAAATTCGTTATCCTAAAAAAAAAAAATGTCCCTCCTGTTCACTTGTTAAATCAGGGTATGTACCTGGTAGGACAAAGAAGTAACAAAAGATGAACAAAAGATTTGAATTGTTAAATATCACAAATCTCAATACCGTGACCACCAGGCCTGTTTGTCAAGTAGTGAAATACAAAGTGTTGAAGACTAGTGAAAAGATACATGCACTAATTGTAGGCATCAGTACATTTTATCCTTTCACATCTACTTTGTATATGTGCCTGATTTTGTTAAACAGAATAATAGCAGATGATGCAGACTAGGTGCAAAGGGTTATAATTAGCAGTTATACCTAAAATGAACAAGGGCAAAAAATGTAACAAAGAATAGACCATTTATACAAAATGCAATAAACAACAAGCAACCAGTTCCTTGGTATTATTGAAAAGCTAAATCTTCATTACTCTCAAATGTAAACGAGTTGACAAATTTAACTCCCAAAAGAGTGAAAACCACTAAAAAAAAAGAAAGTCACTTCAATATCTTTTTTAAATTTAAAAAAAAAAATTTTACTCAAAAAGAGTGACAAATCACTCCAAAAAGGGTGATGGAATTCAATCGTTTGAGGAGTTAAATGACGGACAACACGACCTCTTGAAAGTTAAACGAAGGATAAGGTTAACCCCCCCCAACGAAAATGAGTGGAAATCCACGCTTTTGGGAGTGATGTTTACGTCTTTTGAGTGGAAAATTCACCACTTTTAAGTACAAACGGCTCATATTGGAAGTGATTGACAAGAGTTTTCAATCTTTTTTGGCAGCTTAAAATTTTCAATCGTTTACATTTGAGCGAGAAAACAAAAAAATAGGGAAATAAAGCTTTACATATTTGCAAAACTCGCAAATACGAGGAACTCGCAAACTCGCATATTTCAACTCGCCAAAATCCAACTCGCAGTCATGAACTCGCAACTCGCCACTCGCACTCGCAACTCGCCACTCGCACTCGCAACTCGCCACTCGCACTCGCAACTCGTCACTCGAAACTCGTAACTCGCAACTCGCGACTCGGCAACTCGCAAAATGCCTTCACCAGAATTATAAAGTAGTGACTTTTGCAAATCTATTTCACGTTATGACAAAGTTAAGCCATAAATGGAAGTGGAATCCGACTTGGTCTTCGATTTGATTGGATCTATAAACACCACTGAATGTCCCCAAGCTTGTTGCAGCTGCGGCTTGCATGATATTCAAGACCATCGGTTTCTCGACAATCGGTTCCCTTTCAAATCGTTTCAAAGACTCTTGTAACCGTTGTAAAACTTAAACAGTCATCCTTGTGCTTTTGGCACAGTCGGTTGGTAGTTTACTTAAACTCAGCGACCACAGAGCCGGAATGATGGCAAGCTTAGAAAGTGATTCAAAAAAACTTTAACGCATATGAATGTGTAATCCACAAGAGGCGAAATGGGGTATTAAGGAGCTTTACCTTTTCCTTGTTTTACCAATGTGCAGCCAAGAAAGAGAGAGAGAGAGACAGTTGTAGCAGAGTGGCCATTGACCTTCACTAGCAGAACATTCACAATGCTCACATTAAATTACCCCTAATACTGTCTTCAAAAATTTGAAAATGGAATCTCGGAATACAAACTTTTCTCATGATATAGCTTCAAATCAAGATTGGTTTATTGGAAAGGATCAATCTAGGAAAAATCTTCTGAAATTGGAAGTATGCAGCGATTATTTAACCTATACTCTTCACATTGCTACATCTATGCTTTTGTCTACACAGGTGGCTTACGGACAATAGAAGCCCCCCAGATATGGGCATTATATTCACTTGTAAAGCGTACCCAGTTACACCGCTTTTGCAGGAGCTAGACATTAATTTGCGAGAGCAGTTGTTTATTGTTGGACATGTTGAATGAAAGTCAACAGTCATTTAAGTTGATTCAAATCAGTATAGGGTGGTTTAATTGACTATTTTTTAACTCAGATTTACAACTGCAATACGTTTATGATATATCAAGTATGATTGTTATAGACAAGATTCTACATAACCTTGTCAGTAAAATTGTCAGAATAGACATTTCATACTGTCAAGCACAAGTTGCGACACTCTTGGTAAATTGCATCCTCTGTGATCCCTTTTCGTTTATTTTTTTTATCCACCTGTTGTATTTTTTTGTCCCCCTCCACTCCCTCGTTTTGTCTGGATAATTTTTTTTTATACCTTTTCATACCTGACATTACCCCCACCGCAGTTACACCATTGATGGCAATGCCCTACTCGGTAACTACCCCGAAGACCTAGCGATTATAAAAAAATCTCTCAATCTATATACTCAACGATTCATAGACTACTTATCCGCTACATATGCCTGAAGTCAATTAAGGCAATAAAACAAACCTTTTCATAGTATAACTAGGTATGGCTACTGTTAAAGCCCCCGTACTTCAATTTGTTCAGTGTGATATGGAAGGCTGTAAGATTATTTACCGATACCCGTCACGTTTGTGTCCTCATTTCAAAATGTCCAACTGAAAATTGTGCTCTATTCGTAGAGAGATTATTTATCAAATGCTGCTGGATTTGCTAGTAAAGCTGTATTATTATATACATTCGTAAGCCTGAATATAATACTTCGAAACATATCTATTGTATTGCAAAGAAATATCTTTGTTACTCTAGTTCTAATGAATTACTTGTAAATAATAAAATTAGAAATAATCCAATATAATAAAAAGAATGAACAGGATGCAGGACAGAGAATAGAAAAAAAAAAAAAGACGGGAGATAAGGGAAGGAACCACAGAATGCAGAATGATCTGAAGGAGCGACGGAGAGAGAGAGATAGCGAAAAGGAGTTGGCACAACATTGTGAAGATCGGAAAAGCAGAAAATAGAGTGATCATGATAAGGTGATAATCCAATAATTCATGTAATCAAATATGTCAAATACATTTTTGCTCTAAAGATTAAGAAGTCAATAATTTTGATACAAAAATTAGTGCCTAAAATAAAACCTTTCGAATTCACGGAAAGAGTTTAAAATGTATTGTCAAGTACTCCGTGCCCCTAGAAAACACACAGGACATCCCTAAACACTCAATAATACGACCTAATCTGGTTAATTGACAAAAAATCACCCTTTATCGAGGGACTGCAATGACAAATTACACATCGCTTATGGTCATGATATGTATAGAAAAACCATTGGATAATAACTAAGAGATCGCCCATGAACCTTCGTGATTATAAAACACATTAAAGCAGTTGGTTCAATTTATGAGAAACACCTCACACACAAACAACACACACCCACACACACACACACCACACGCACACGCACACATTTTCAAACAAAGCTTCAAATTTTCTAAAGTAGCTTCGAAAACGTTCATTTCAGCGACATTTAACTTTCTTCACAATTTGAATATTTTTGATTGAAGATGCGCCTAATACTGGTATTAAAATTGCCTCCGTTTTAAATAGGGTTTTGGGGGGCATGTTTTGTCAAGTCCACATGATACGACTGCTCATCCTTTACGTACGACATACTACCTGCGGAGAAAAAAAGAAGTGACGCGTGACAAGATTTTAAGGTGTTGGCATGATTTGTAAAACATAACATTTCGCACAATGGTAGAGTTACAATTGTGACGGGTTATCGGTCGTTTGTGCCGAGAAAAATTGAAACACGCAACAAGGATGAAATATATTGTTAAAAACCTTTCAATGTTACAAATATGTAGCGGTATTAAACACGCTGATGAAACCTATCAGTATTCCGAAGTTCCTTGGGATGACATCAGAAAGGCGCTCTACCATGACAAGTAATTCGAAACCCTTGTATAAAACGCGTAGTCATTCTCAATTCTTTGTTAAAATATACACCATGATCACAAGATATTCCATTTCCTATTAACCTTTTGTGTTAAATCCCTCAGTTATACTCAAAAATCAGAAAGGTTTAGGGGATTTTCTTCACGTTATTATACGGTCAGAACAGTTCTATATGTGCATAGTGCAATACTCATTCTTCAAATCTAAATATCAATTTTGTTCTGGCCCAGCTCATAGTGTTCAAGAAGCTCTTACAAAAATAGCCAGCGCCAGCTTGGCAATATAATAGTTCATGGATGACTTTATTTGCCAATGACTCAGAAATTTGCACATATTTAAAAGGGATGTTTATTATAAATATTTCTATTCATTAAATAGATTTAGTTCGTTAGAATCGTAAATCATTATGTTTCCATCAAAGAACATGCCTGAAATGCGTTGCATAATTGTTTTTGTTTTGGTCTTAATTTTAACCTCAAAGAGCTTTTTCCTCCTAGACCCTCTAATGTTCGTGAAACTTTATTACTATGTACATGACAAGTAAAGTGATACCATTTTTTGCCATCGTTTAGGAATCATTATAGCGGGGGGGGGGGGTGGGGGGGGGGGGCTGTGATAACGATCTATAACGGATTTCTTTGTCCCGTCGGAGGTGCTCTTGCTGATAATTCCTGAGAATTATAATAATGTGGCATAAAATTTTCATAGATTTTTTGTTTAGGCTCTGTGATCCCCCCCCCCCGGAATTCAGCACAGATGTTTATAATATTGAGAAATAATATAATATCATGCCAACTCCACAACCGTCGTGACTGTTTCAAAGGTTAATGCTTCACAACCAAATGCACAACCAAAAGGAATACGACTTGTCGGTGGATTTCACGTACGTCGTACCCTACTCCCATAATTTACGTTATTTGTGCATGTTTATCTATCTAAACAAAAACAAATTAATTGTCTTCGAACAAAATACGATTCTTTGATTTAGTAGTCGAGATAAAACATTAAATCGACGTCGAGTTTAATGTTATTGTCGACTGCGTTCTATTACATTGTGCAATAATGGGCGTTTATAATCAAAATATTTCATTATTTTGTGTTTGGAAGCTTTATGCTGTTTCTCTTTTATTGGAAAACATAAACATTTATATAAATAGTAACGTACATCTGTTAATAGGGAAAACAATAAATCTATGTGTAATTTCCTATCTCAAAACCACATGAATGTTACAAAAGTAAGTTGAAGCATTTTTTTTGCACTTTTGTGCCCCCAATAAACCTCTGAAAACCGTCATTTATATGTTGTTAAAGCAAGGCTAATTGAGGGAAAAAAATGTGAATTCCCTATGTGCTGTGATTAACGTGAATAAAGACAATACTGAGAAATATAATAACGTGATTCTCATGTTTAATTATTAACTTATAATTACTTGTATATCCATTTTAAAAAAATACGAATTAAGAAGCCATCGTTTATTTGTAGTTTTCTATTCAATACATCAACCAGCCTTTGTATCGTGGGCCCAGTTTAATGCCCGAGCTTCAAAAGTCTGAATGCCATTTCTGCAATATTTTGGATATTTTGGAATACTCTAGGCGTAAATGTCTTTCGGATAGAAAAAATCTGGATTTGATATCCGACTGAATATATTATTATGCCGCGAGACAAATGAGAAATTTTTATGTATGAGAAGTTCCAGAGAATTAGCAGGATTT
Source organism: Ophioderma brevispina (assembly GCA_023653785.1). Lineage (NCBI taxonomy): Eukaryota > Metazoa > Echinodermata > Ophiuroidea > Amphilepidida > Ophiodermatidae > Ophioderma > Ophioderma brevispina. Next base: position 36,540 of record JAMKCH010030585.1, on the reverse strand, counting down.
AATCTACTTTGGAGATGGCTAATATGACGCATGTTCAATGAAAATCACAATTTAAAGGGCGCAGATGCAACATTTTCGTAAAATATTCACTTTCTTCAATTTGCTCTAAATGATATTAGTCTAGGCCATTGGAAGATGAACAGAGATATATTTTACACATACGAAGAACATACCAAAACGATAGGAAAATTTATATGAGGATAAGACATCCATGTAATTTGTAGGCAAACTTTTTAAGTTTCCATACCTGTTTAATCAACAAATGTGATTGCGATCTTGGAAAACCCGCCCACATTGGTGAAAAATTTATCTTGGAGTTTTTTACATCATTTGCAAAGTTTGGAAATATAAAGTTTCCATAACTTTTTACTTCTTTCTTATATGATACACATATCAAACGTTATGCCTTATACAATTTGACAAAAAATTAAAGTGCAACATAAACAGATTTAAAGTTTTTCTTTATTTTTTAAAACGTCCTGTGCGACATTGGCGGTTTTTACCAGATCACATCACAAAATGTGTATATTACATGAATATTTGTGGACTAGTACTCACTGAATTAAAACCACAAAGGTTATATACCGGTCAAACAGTGCGCTTAGCGTGGGAAACATACGGCGTGCGTGTTCTGTGTTAAACGCCATTTTTCGTCGTCCTGCGAATTTAACGTCGCCGGCGACGCTAAATAGAAAAATGTTCTGTTTACCCAAAAAAGGAAGCTGATTTGGTCTTAATCATTTCTGGTGAGGGCTTTTGATATTAAAAAGCCTTACAACCATGCAAAAATATCGATTTTGAACAATCTGGAGGGCGCACTATTTTTTTGAATGTGCCAGGGTCTCTTTAAGGTATATACTGTTAGAACATGTTATGGATGGATGGATGGATCGATGAATGGATGGATGGTTGGTTTGATTGATGGATGGGTGGATGGATGGATGTATGATGGATGGAGGATTGTGTATGGTATGGTGGATGGTGGATGATGGCTGGAGGCATGGGGGGATGAAGTATGTATGTAGTATGTATGTATGTCTGTATGTCTGGATGTATGTATGTATGGTGTATGTGTGTGTTGCTGGTGTTGTGTGTGGGTTGGTGTTGTGTATGTATGTATGTATGGGCAGGCCATGCATGTATGTATGTATGTATGTATGTATTGTTGTAGTATGTATGTATGTCTGTAGGTATGGTATGTATGTTGTATGTATGTATGTAGGTATTATGTGTATGTATGGATGGATGATGGATGGAGGGTTGGGTGGGTGTGGGGCCAGGGGGGAGGATAGGATAGATAGATAGATAGGATGACTTTAACCATTCAATGACTAACGATAAAGGGTGACAGCTTTAATGGAATAACAACCAAAAAATAATCAATTTGTCATACACTTACATCGGAAATGGTTGATCGTTCCTGTAGAAATTGGAGGTTTATACTGATTTTTTCAACACTTGTTATGAATATGACAGCAGATTTGTTATGATAGATACTCTAATGCTAACTGTCTTCTGAGCTAAATGCGGTTTTAAAAATATCTTTTCGACTGTTTCAAAGGATTAAGGCACCCGGGCTATTGTTGCAGTGTATTTTTCATATGTGACGCCCTCCTCGATTATTAAATCTACTGTCAGTGATTTTATTCGAATGTAAAACATAAACACGTCCTTATTTTCGGTCGATGGAAATTGATTTTTTACACCGTTGTATTACAAATTGCTACTGTATTTCACCTGTAAGGACCCTGTTGATATTTGTAAAACAAGGGAGGATTAGATTTTGTATTGCAATGACAGCCAGTAAGATACAACATTCAAAAGACTCTATTTCATATTAACAGTGATCTTTCAATTGCATTTTGCAATAACAAGGGATCTATACGACAATGAAAAAGGGCTAAGAAGTCTTTGTCCTTTGATACTCTGTATTTACTGAATCTAAATAGCACATTACTGCTGGTGTTAATGTAGCAATAGTATGACCTCCATCCACTGTCACGGATATTCAAGGGAAAAATTGAATGACATTTTATTAATTTTGAAGAAAATGTGCAACCTTTACGATTGACAAGTGTTAAGTATAATATTTAAGTATTCATGGTGGAAAAGTTTTATTTCGCTGATGTATTTAATAAAAATTAACATTATTTCCTTTGATTCCATGGCCGGAATGTGTTATTGTGAGCTTTTTCAAATCTTCCCATATTGGTGTATTCCTTTGTATTCGATGGAAGCGCAGTGTTCCGTGTGTAAGCTCGCATTAATCCGTTGAACACAATGGTACAAAACCGATACCAAATCCATCTGTAACAAATCGTGCACTTGCAAAGTGATTAAGAGAGGTGTTAACTCTTGTAGCCAGTGAAAGTGAACGTAGATCCGAAGGTCCGAAGATATTATGTAGACTTCGCTGCATGGGAGAGCACCTCATATTAATATTTTCCGGTCGAGAATACTTATGAGGGCATAAACTTAGACTGTACACACCTTTATTTATATTACCTCTACAATAGATAAAGTAGGTAAAAAGTGCAAAATACATGAGATTCTTTACACAAAGTCGAGCCCTCAATGGGTATTCTAGCTGGCGTACGGGGGGCGTATTCATTCCACTTGCGGGTGTTTTCATGTTTTTAAAAATGCTAAATTTTATTTATGGATGCGGTTAAAGTCTTGACATTATTCTGGGGGAAATCTTGATTAACAAGCAATAACTGGTCATATTTAAAGGCATGAAATAAAGCTTTGAAAATATAAGTATTCATATATTTAAAAGTGTTTTGAAAAGCTAATATTTATACTTATCGAAAGTAATTTTTTTCTTGGGTTGTGGGTATTTTGTTTCCTAATGTAAGCAAAATTTAATTACAACAATTTTATTACACAGAGTGAATCAAAAAAATTTTGCATGAAAAAAAAACATATTTGACCCTAACCTGTTTACTCAACTTTGACGCAGTTGATATTTTCCTAATCTGCATATTGTCGACTTCTATGCTGATAAAATGAAGGAATTTGGTGAAAAAATTAGGTAGATATGACATTTTTTTTTTGTGGCGGATCTATTTTTCTGTCATCATATTCAGACAAATTAATGGAACTGAAACCCAGCTTAACTGTGTAAATCTCATTGGAATGGGGGTAAATATCTACCTCATTTCTTCACCAAATTCCTTCATTTTTTCAGCATTGAAAGCCGACGATATGCAGATCATGAAAACATCAACTGCGTCACAGTTGAGGGTTAAACAGGTCAGGGTTAAATTTTGTGTTTTTTCATGCACATTTTTTTTTGGTTCACTATGTATACATATGACAAGTATTATTGTAATATATTACAAGTATTTTTTTAGTATCGCTTTTAAAGTAATGTTGACTAAAACTTAGTACTCTTGCTTTGACACAACATCATTTTGAAGCCACCAATTTTTTAAAACACAAAGTGCTATATTTCTCTGATCACAATAATTGGTTTTGTTAAAAGCGTGCTGCATGTTTGTTTAATCGTAATTAACAAATATCCTTTCGCTCAGCGATGACCATGTTGCTTTTAGTGTCCAACAATTCCAACTAATAGAAAAGGTCGATAAAATCAATGCTTTACATGCGGATGATCGCACTGATATTCGGTGTAGCGTGATAATATTGAATCGGTCCAGGGATTAATTTTATGCTTCATTTAAAAAAGCTCATGCTAAATCAATACTATGGATTGTCAAAAAGAAAAACGCTCAATTTAAAGTGCATTCATTATTAGTACCACATGTAATTTAATGATCAATTTACGGTAGACTTTATCGGTAATTTTATTGCGGAGACCATCCATTCAAGGATCATACCAGAATTCATTAATATAATGTAAATGTTGGACTATAAAAATATGCCAAAGAGGCATGTTAATACCACTCCCACTTTACATCCGACACGTCAGATGGCATGAATCAGAGAAGGATCGTTGAATTTTCATGCGCACAAATTGTTGAATAGTTTCAACACACAATTAGCTGTATCGGATTTTGCCGTGTGTAGCAAACGATGAAAGTACATTTGATCAAATTTATTCGATTCGAGGTCAAGCAATACAAATCAGGTTACTAATGGAAATGCTAAAGGTTGATTATATATATGAAAAATGAACTCACCATGTAAAGGTTATCACACGACGAACGGGACCCAGGAGTATTTAAATTGCAATACCACATCCAATGATATGATCTACATCAAAATGTCACGGGGGAGGTCGAAGTCGTGTGGGCATCATTCATCTCTGAATTTATTATGGTTGTGATAGGAAATCTCTACTTCAGTAGCCTTCTTGCTCTACGTCTTTGTCAGTTTCTCAATGGAGGAATTTCAGTTTAAAATTAATGTCCATACTAATGAGTATATATGTGAGAAGCCATTCTGTCACTTCGTTTTCATCAGACGAATAGAGTATGTTTCTGTTCTGCGTAAATGGGTTTTTTCCACTTGAAATCCAGGAACCTTGAGAAGAAAAAATGTTTAAACATAAATATTATACTGATTTTAACATTAATGAAGTTGCAGTTAAACTTGCAAGTTGTTCATCATTAGAGTGAAAAGGAGAAGTGTTACTCTCTGAAAGCTCTGCAAGTAAGCCAACTTCAGGTTTGAGATGGGTTAATTTCACTACAAACTTGCACGCATTTAGTGTGCTATATGCGAGGTTGCGGAAAACCCATAAACGTCCAACGCGAACTCTTAATTTTTATTATTGAAATCTTTTCACGGGAGAGTGATTTTGAAAGACACGCGTTCAATAGGCTTTCGCGTTAGACGGTTATGGGTTTAGCAACCTCGCTAGTGCAACTTTATTTACTGGTCGGAATTTACTTCAAAGGAGACTCTATAGCAACTGCTGAATACCAAAGAAGGAGTAGGTAAAAAAAGATAAGATAAGCACCACGTTTCAACACGCGCGAGAATAATCTGATTCGACTTGCAATGCATATTTCAACGAAAAATAAAATACTTTTAGTTGCTTGATTTCTTATTAAATATAAAAAACAACAGACTTTCAACATTTCTGAAATTAATCCTTCGAAATAACACACAACGACACCATAGCAAAACATACTCTTTGAATCTGGCTAGATAATCCTATGTAGAATGTTGACCTACAACTGCCTTTTTTTGCATAGCGGTTGTGACAATTAGCGACCCTGGGGCACTATGACCCTGATAATTCATCAGACTTGTACGGAATAAAAACTGCATACTTTCTGTAGTTTTATTCCGTCCAAGTCTGGGAATTCATCAGGGTCCTATTTACCCAGGGGTCGCTAATTGTCCACAACCCCTTTATGCGGAGCGCTTCAATTGTACAGATTTGGAACACGTGTTCTGAGCATTTGATGAACGCATCCAAGACACCTAAAACACGTTGCTGCAGGTGTTCACAATATGTTACACTTGACACGTTCTGCAAGGCCCGCTTTCCTTTAAATCCTTAAAACAATATTAGAACATTCCGGAGGCGTCAAGTGGATACCTAATAATCGTTTACTACAATTTATCATAAGTAGTTTCGTAACGTTAGAGTTTTTAGAATTATTCTAAAGAAGGTCATAATTCTAATCTCAAAGGCACAAATGAGAAGTGTTCTGTCTCTTAATGATGGAAGTTTAGGTTTGTACTTTTTATTAACACAGACATTTTAGTGTCATATATTTAAAATTGAATTACAAACATAAATATAATAAATAAAATTATCTTGGATTTGATTTCCTTTGTAATAAATTTATCTAGTTTGTTATTAATTAGACCTAATGAATTAATTTATTTAATTCATCTATTTGTTTATTATTTTGCTGTGGATATGTTAGTCAACACATCCCTTAGCTTTAAAACAAACTCGGCAACCTGATCTACTGTTCTGAATTCAGCCATCACAACTAGCCTTTGGGCATGAGTCCTGACAGACAGACGCGTAGATGGCCATAGCAACAATAGCCCTCTTTTTTCAATATGCAGACCAAGCAACCTAGATAAAATGCCTTTGGCATTCCACATCTATAATTCAGTGCTGAAAAGTTGATATCCAGTGTGAGTAGATCAAAGCAGAGTCTGATCAAAGTAACAATGCGCCAGTATTTTCAGTACCCATTGTGATGGTGGAAGGTTTGGAATGTTTCAAATATAAACGTTACGTTATTGAAAGATATAAAGTGTCATAGTATGTAATCTACTCAGTGCAATGTGGGCTATTATGATACTGGGATTACAAGCAAATGAAAGGGTTTGCACTAGGGTGATTTGGAGTGCATCCTCCACCACTATTTAAAGGGACACAATGGCGTGAAAAAATATTCAGATATAATGAAATGGACCCTTACTGAAATCACATCCACAAAAGGTTGTTAAAGGGTCAGGAGCAGATTTGTTTGCGGATATGAGTTTATCTTGCATTGCACATTATCGATGTGTTACATGAGTGCTCGATCATCCCTACCGAGAACGTTTCCGAGGTTTATTGGACAAACAAGTAAAAACGAACACGCCTGTTTTGAACACTCCTGCTATCATAATCGTCCCCATAGAAAAGTATGCTTTTATTTGTCTGGAGTGCACGACAGAAAATTCTAAAGCCAATCATCTTAATTGACCGTATTTAAATAGTGATTGCGGATTTGGCTTATTCACTCAGCTATGATCTAATACCTTCGGTACGCATTTAAAATATGCAGAAAAACCAGATTCGAAAAAATGGGGGCGCCTCTTCTCGAAATGTCCTCGCATTTGGCTTTAAAAATGTCGTTTTTTTGGGAAAATAATCTATTTCACAAATAAGAAGGTTTGACAAATTCTTTCCACGGGATGTACGCATTAGGTGGTATTATCAAAGGGAGTCCAAACTTTAGACCAGTTGTTTAAACCAGGGTTAGGCCTACATGAATGGACCTTCTTTCCTTTCAAACATAAGATGAAAAGTGAAAACTCATGGAGAGGCCGTTCCGGCTTCCCCATGAGGAGGAATTACGGTACCCTTCAGAGTATTGTGCAAGGAATAAAGGTCCTCTCATATAGGACTAATCTGGTTTAAACCAGGTCTAAAGTTAAACTCACTTCACGAAATACCCCAGCCTTAGTGTTATTAACTGATACTATTCTTGATACAAATTACGCACAGCATAAACAATTATGAATTTTAGTACCAGCACAAATGAGAGGGTGATTTTTTCCTTTATTGAGTTCAATCTATAACCTGTACAAAGAAATCATTTACTGTCATATACAGAGTGAATCAAATAATGTGCATGAAAAAAACGCAAAATTGGAACCCTGAACTGTGTATTCAACTGTGACGCAGTTGATGTGTTCCTGATGCAGAATTGTGACTTGCAGCTGAAAAAAATTAAGGAATTTGGTGAAAAAAAAGAAACAGAAAGAAGAAAATAAGAGAACGAAAAGAAAGAAAGAAAGAAATAGAACCTAAAAGCAGAAAGAACCAAGAGAAAAAAGGAAAGAAGAAAGAGAAAAGAAAGAAAGGAAGAAGAGAGAATGAGGTAGATATGAAACGGATTTTCGTGGCTGATCCATTTTTTCGTCACCATATTCAGACAAAATAATGCAACTGAAAAACACGCTTAACTGTGTAAAGCCCATTGGAATGGCGGTAAAAAATGGTATTAAGCCGCGAATATCTTTCATATCTGCCTCATTTCTTCACCAATGTTCTTTCATTTTTTCAGATAGAAAGTCGAAAATATGCAGATCATGAAAACATAACTGCATGTCGTCACAGTCGAGGTAAACAGTCAGGGTTAATTTACATTGGGTTATTCAGCACATTTTTTATTATTTATTTAATTACACAACGATGTACGCTTTAATACCTCCAATATGAAAGATTGGAATTTTTGAACTTTTTTATCATCACCAAATAGATAAATCTCCAAAACTACCATTACCAAAAGACTTAAATCATATTTTCATTAGGAGGCTTAAACCAAATCACGTCATTAGGAGCAGTGAAATCCTGCCTGTGTGGAAAGCGTTTTTATATTGGCCCTGTTCTCAGTTTCATAAAATAGGGATCAAATATGCATTCGATAATAACCATCGGGCGTCACTTAAAAAGAATAGAAGACAAACAATGTGACATTTTTAAAGGTTATTTTAAGCTTACTTTCTCGACCAATATAATGATGATGAAACTGAAATTGAATAATTCCCGGCATTGGCTTAAATTAATTGGATCTGATCACATTCACATCATGAACTACAAAGAGTGGAGTAACCAGCTTTTTTCGGGGGGGGGGGGCAAAGGGGCATATATTTTCAGGGGGGCAAACCTCTATTAAACTTGTTAGTATAAGTATATGGCTATGTAAATCACTAATTGTGCAGGGGCAAGGGGGGCAAGCTTCCCCACGGGGGGGGGAAGCTGCCCCCCCTCCACCGGGTACGCACTGTTACAAGAAAGCAGAAACGAAACCCTATAGGGGCCGATCTGAAAACATTCTATATCGTCTCGTCAGAATTCATATTCGTTCGTTTTCCAAGTTTTCAATTTGAATTCAAAAGGATTGAATATGTATTAGTGTCAGTAGAATGAAAATTGCACACTACTTATTTTCCATTGTAAATATTATTTTTTAGTTTTTTAGGTATGATGTTGGGATGAAACAGTGTGAGGAAAAAATCATACAAAGACGTTTCAAATGAGTAAAAATAGAGTGAGAGGGGGGAGCGGGGGCGGCGAGGCCCGCTGCTTCCTGACTCCCCTACCTTCCTTGTCTAATCCGTCTCCCCGCTGATTCTGCACGCCTCCATCCCTCTTCCCCCACCGTTCATATACACCATGTCAATCCTTTCATCCACCCCGATTGACTCATACGTTTCCCAACCTCACCCCCTCATACTCTTCATTCTAAACAATATTTAAGCGTGTAGGGATACCAAAATGCAATGATAAATTGATCAATTACAATACTTCTCATAGTTGCACTTTGTGATCCAAGCACTATGTTTATGGTTAATAGTATTCACAAGAAAAAGGATTGTCTTAAAACTTACATTAATTTTGACGGGAAGCTTTGATTGTTGTTATGAGCAAATGTTTGTATCATGCCGCAAAAGCCACGTGTTGTTATTTCTGTCCCCATTTACGGAACAGAAAATATGAAAGAAGTTACGAATTCTCCGGTAGAATTGAATTTGTACGTAAAGACTCGGCACACATCTTAGGCGAATTGTTCGGATTATATAAAAATCTCACTACTTGGATTGAGTCAGGGGACGAGGCTGTGGATCACGAACTTGCACCTTTTAAAGTGACAGGAGGAGATTTTTTAAGAAAAAAATTTCTCTCAAATTCACTGGATCGGTTTTAGACCACTACGAGAACCGTTTTGAAGGTTTAGGGACAAACCGTGCCAAAAGAAAAACCGCATAACCTTTTTTGAATGCCGCTAATGATCGTTCCCATAGAAAAACATGCTTTGATTTCTGTCGTCAACGACCAGAATAGAAACTACTAAATCATCATTTACATAAAGGACGGCCCAGTATTCGGGCTTATTCACTTCAGGTGTTGATCTAATACATTGGAAAGCATTCCAAATAGGTAAAAAAACCGGGCGTTCGAGAAAAATTGGGGCTTCTTTCTGGAAATCTCCTCATGTCTCTTTAACTTGGTTGGTTTGAAGAGCACTTGTCGTGTACACTTCCAAAAAACCTACGTCAAATGGATCCTTGAACAGGAGAATTTATATTTATACTATAGTATACTCTCGATTTGTTCAGGGAAAATTATATCCCATTTCGGGCAGGCCGTATGGTAATATGTTCTTTCACATTAAAACATCAGTATGGGGAATACGTTGATTTGGTTTCCGTAGACAAAAATTGTAGAGAAAAAAATTTTTATGATTTTTTTTACATACGGCTACTATATACGGCTGGTAATATGCACATTTTACAAAATATGAAATGTCTTCAATATGCTCAACGAAATAGTTTAGGCCCACATAGGAAGAATAGGAGAGTATATATAAGTTTACACATAAAAATAGCATACCCAAACAGATAGCGGATATTAATTAAAGAGGCTAAAGGCATACCAGGTAATTTGTACGCTAAAGTTAAGGTGCAGTAACTTAAATCAACAAATGTTGTCTATTACATTGAATATCATAGGCTCGTACTCATTGATATTAAAATCGCGCAATGTCACAGACGGACGACGCGGAACAGGGTTGCATGCATGGCCTGTGGGAATAACTCCGGGCGTATGTGTTTCTGATGTTATTTTAAACGCAATTTCCGTCGGTCCGCTTCTAAGTCATTTTATTAGGAAATCTTGTTTCACCCATAAGGGCGCGTTTTGTCTTAATATTTGCAGGGGTGGGGACTAATGTATAAAAAGCTTTACAAACCATGCAAAAATTCAATTTGAAAAAGCTTGCGGGCGCACTAGTTTTCAAATGTGGATCACTATGATTAAGTCAGTCCCCCGGTTTAAAGATAATGTCTGGGCAAATTTTTTGTTATTTTGCATTAAACCCAGATATTCAAGGCAACAGACAATGACACAGAAAGAGACCAGACAATACAAACCGGGACACAGCACAAAACGCAGAATTATAAACGGCACCCACAACCTATGAAAAGGGGGATCAATCCGAGCTGGTTAATTTTCTTTTTATGACATTTCAATGAGACACTTTCCGTGTGCTTCAAAAAAGTATAAGGGAGAGGGGATTACCCTCCCTGACTCCTGATCCCTCGTCCGTGAGAGACGGAAGAAAGAAAAGGAGACAAGGATAGGAGAGGGGAGGAAGGGGGAGAAAAGATACGATGACAGCGAGAAAGAAGAAACGAGAAGCGGTTATTTAGATATAGACGGGACAACAAGGTAGTAGGACAGATAGAGCGAGAGGAGAAGGAGAATAGAGAGAGAGACCTGATAGAAGGTGAGAGGCAGAAAGAAAGGGTGGATGGATGTGTGGGAGCGAGAAAGGTACAGCAAAAAAGATTAATGAAAGAAAAGACAGAGGTAATGACCAACAGCAATCTGACCATCTCTCAATATGCACATAGTAACCTCCAATTAAATTGCTCCAGGGTATTCTGCTTGGAAGGTTGGGCAAAAGTCCAATAGGGCAGACAAGAATGATGTGCCAAGAATTCAATACCATTTTTGAGGATTGGACGTGTGGAATGATAGAGATGTAAGCAAAAGCATAATTGTAATTGTCTGATTTTCAAGTAAGATGTATAAACGTGAATTAAGAACTCACCAATTGTTCAGGGAACAATTTGAAATTTTAGATCCAGTTTCTAAGTCTATTAGTCTTTAATAAAAAAATCGAAAAAACCGTCATGTGGAGATTGATATTATACAAAACTGAAATTTTTAAAAACTTTCAAGACACTAGCACGATAACAATATTAAATTCGGTTCAGATATAAGCTTTTGAAGTCAAAGAGAGAGCGAAACAAAATTAACCAAACAAAACAAACGAACGAAACAACGAACAATCTGCATCACTTAGGGGTTTCTTGCATATTCTAAATAATGTAAAGTAGTATTTTGTATGCATTTTATTATTGTTTCAAGGTGCGATATTTTTTAAACAAATCACAGTAAAATTATTGTATCACTTTTTCTTTGTTTCAACAAAAATCTAAACGGTCGGGATATCCCATAAGAACATTAAATTGCACTTATATTTTAATTAATTTTCTTGTGGAATATGTCGAGTTCTTTGATTAAGCTCATATCACGTTCCAAAACACAATTTGATTGAATTTTCCAAATGTACAACAAAACCGAAACATGAGCCCTTGTATTAAATTCAACCATCACGCATTGCCTCTGGCCATAGGGACAAAGGTTTGACCCAGGAAAAATGTCACTTCATCAGTTAGCAGCAGAATTAGAATTAACCAGATAAACCCTCGAGCCAGGTATTGTATATACGAGAGCAGATCGAAAAAGTAAAAATTGCAATTTTTGCACAATCTATACTAGCGTGGTTAAAAATGTTCTACAAGTATTAGGTTCTTAACACATTAACATATCGTCGGTGGTTCAGACATAGTGTTCGGTCGAATCTGATTGTTTGGTCAAATTGAGTTATAGTTGATTTCCTCGTTGCCTTTATGTACTCTTAATTGGTAAAAAACAAAAATAAAGTGAAATAACATTCATCTCTAACCAAAATAGCCGCAGTTCGAATAAAATACACCCCTTTTATATAAAACGGGTTTCACAAACAATCGAATTGCTATCGAATACGTATTCGATAACCTTGGGTGTCCAAATATCTCAAAGAACCACAGACAAATTGCGAACGAATACGTAGTCGCTGGGACAAAAAATGCTTCTTCAGTGATCAAAATCGGATAAAGGTCTGGTCAAGATGTAATGGCAATCCGGTGAAATTTACATTCTTATATTCATGAAGGGATTTGGTCATGTTATTCTTTCAAATTTTATTTTTGTGTTTATTGTGTGAATTGTAATAATTGAAACCTACGGTCTGTGCGTCGTGAAAAAAAAACTATCAAGTTTTGTAGTTTTATACAGTTGTACAAAATAAACCCAATTTTCACTTTTAGGGGGACAATAGGACATAAACCCTAGTATAGCAAAGGGGGAGAGTTAACGGTTTAAGCGCTTTGATCATTCTTAAGCTAAGGCCGCGCTATAAATATCTGTATTATTTTTATATTACCACCCAGGTAAATTTCCTCCGGTGCCCAAAAAAAACGTTTTTTTAAAAAAATTTCGTCCGTTTAAAGTCTGCAAACGTTAAAAAAACTCGTTCAAGACTTCAATATAATTATTTCACACCTTTGCTCATTTGGCAGAAACAAAGTGAAGTATAGCACCGTCACCGGGGTTAGCTCGAAGTCGATTGGTGGGGAGTGATTCTAATACTTCTACTACTACTACCATATATTGAAAGTACAGCATTCTGATTGGTAAGTTTACTGCCCATTTTTCTTCCAATAATGGCCGCTAAGCATTTCCTTATTTATTTTCATTCATAGCATACAAAATACACTAAATTCGGAAAATTACTTAAAACCTATACAATACAAAAAAACAAACAAACTAAAATCAAAGTGTTGTAGTGTTTAAAATAGAAAATAAAGTTTGTAGTATCATCTACGGGCTCATGATGTGTGTCCTCAGCCGGACAAAAAATAAAAAATAAAAACCAAAAATAAGGGCGCCATATTTAGTTTCCGACATCGGGAACATTATTCGCTTATAAATGATACTGCATTACCCTTTAGTTATTAGTTCATTGTTTAATATTGTGCACTGTATGCTCTAAAATATAGTGATTAAAAAATAGTCATTTTCCATATCATTTGGGGGCCAAACCTTGCATGCAAATCCAATATTCCGACCTTTTTTGATGCAAAAAATTTAATTTTTTCATTTTATTACTCTGATGTGGTCTTGTGGAAAAAAAAATGACCCATTTTGGCCAACTTGTGAACTTTCGATTGTTTATAATAATGGAATTCTCGGGGTGGTTTACCACCCCACCCCTTAGTAAACACGTGTTACAAAAACAGACTTGGTAACATATGGAATTTGATTTCTTTGATGTTAGCTGGATATTCTGCAAACTAAATAATTACGAATACATCATTTAAAAAAACTCGCCTTTCAGAGAAAAATTGATATTTTCTTTGGGAAGTTGTGTGTATAAGCGTTAGTGCCCTCTAATTTTGTTTAGATTATGTTAGATTTTCTATGAGTAATACTCCTATTGAACTGTTAATTCGTTTTAGGTTTGGGGTAGATATTTTAAGCGTGTACATTATTTAAAAATGGGAAGCGTATATGGCAATTATAGGATGGTTAAATATAGTTGTATATACCACTTTATCCTCCAAAACCTTTTGAGTTATAAACATTCCATTCCATTTTAAATATTTTCCTGAGTAGCAATTTTTGAACAGTTCTAACCAATATTTATTGTGTGTTGTCAACAATGCATACTATTTAATTAATTTTTTATCTAACATGCACTACAATGTTTTGTTCCTTCTAGTATTTAACACCTAAAATTTATGGTGTTTTTTTTTGTTGCAAAAATGTTTAAAACATATTGGGCGACTAATTAAAGATATTAATTTTAAGGAGTCAAATTTGTATAGTGTAATGTCTGAATTTTCATCATCATCATCATCATCATCAGCATCATCATCATCGTCATCCGCCGCCTCGTCGTCGTCATCCGTCATCGCATAATCATCATCGTCATCAACCACCATCATCACGATCATCGCCATCGATCAGTAGCATATTATCGTCGTTAACTTCGATTTTTTCCTTATTCATTCATCGTCATTGCACCATCATCCACCGCCATCGTTTATTCTTATCATCGTGGCATCATCGGCATCATCATTTTAAAATAGTAAAAACCCCATAGCTATAGTGTATCTCAAACCATAGCCAAATTAAAATCAACGGGTTTCATGCAGACGAATACGTATTCGACTCCTTAGAGCCGCGAAATCAACATTTTGGGTTTGTTGACAAACAATCGACCCACATTCAGTGGCCATTTTTGAATAAGAAAACATCTCGGTAATTTTTAATACTGGTCGTCAGTTATCTAACCATCCTTCTTCTTTAACAATACACCCGTAAATAGCCATTTCCTTTTATTTATAAATTACAAACGACATTCATAAGTAACTAAACTTTCAAAACGCCGTTTTCTCAGAACTATCATTTATGCTGATTCGAACTATGCAGAACCCCAGACGATATGATGGTTCCGCGAAAAGGTATTCTTCTTTTGCTCATTTTTACACCCATATAACGCTGTAGCTGACTCTAGTCACGCAAAGGCCGAACTTTCTAAAATGTTTTTCAATTATAAATTATGGCATTTCCACGAAGAAAAAACATAATGGAAATCACATGACAAATAGCATTCAGATGATCCAAACAAGCCTAGTCTAAGGTCGGTTGTTCTGAGTTGACTACCAAATAACCACAGAGGCACTGGAGTATGTTACATGTTACAATAGGCCTATGCGGAATCTACCAGGGTTGAACATTAACTGGTAACATAAACTTGACGTTCATCATCCTAAGCTGTTTGGAACTTCCAGTACCCATATTAAAATCATACCCGAATTAATTTGGTAAATATTGGCATTATAGACCATCAAATCTGTCATTGCTCAGGTACGAGGAGATAGAAAACTAGATATTGATTTGGAAATATACATGTTGATGGATCGATTTTTGTTCTTTTAAAAAGAAATGATGAAATGTTTAATAAGTACGTGAATGTAGAGTTAAAGGTCGGATCAGAGATTTCGAAATATTATTTTTTGGGTGTACATAATGAAAAATAGTCAACTAAGACTAAGGATAGTGACCTAAAATGCACCAATTCCGAAATTTGAGATGAATCGGCTTTTTTCGTTTTGATGCAGCTAAACATTAATGTGTAGTATTACGTCCATAGGATACTGTGTTGTATAAACAAAAATTCCGGATCCGGAAATTTATAACAAAGTTACGATTTCCTATATGAAGGAATTCGATTTAGCTTAGGCGCATTTCATCACCAGTGATAGTGTATGGACAAGCATTATGTACATGCAAAAAAACACGATTTTTTTTTAAAGTGAGGGGCGCCCCTCAGGAAATCTTGAGTCGGCCTTTTTAAGTGCTTCGCTTTGTACCTATTTTGTAATGAGAAGTTTATATACACTCAGGATTCTCGTGGCACCATCAAAAATTGATTAATGGTTTGCACACTTTTTCCTGGCCATGGCTAATACAAGTAACGCGTAACGTAATCTAAGCATTAGCTTGGTCGAAAAGAAATACTTGGTACCCCGCAAGTACAACGTGTGTAAGAACTAAAAAAATTGATCGCGTTGGTAACGCAATATTCCTAAACGCCTTGTAATTATTGTAAGTTGCTTGTAAGTGGAGTATCATTTTTGCATTGAAGGTTTTGTGAAAAAGTAAAAAATTTTTTAGTTGTGTTTTTTACTTTTGTTATTCACTCACTCACTCAAATTGTTGAAATTGTATCGACTTTCGGGGTTACTTTGATGATTTTGTACACAGGTAGGTATATTTTATTACGAGACTCCATTTTGGTAAGTGAGGAATCTTTGAATTTGAAGTAGTTTCAGAAAGAAATACTGATGTGGTAATGGAACAAAATTGTCCAGATTGATAATAACCTTAACCCCAATAACCCATCTGTAATGTTTATTCACGTCGATTTTCAAACCGTTTTGATATGAGAACAAAAATGTGATTTTGTAAGCCAAACTGTGTAAAATTGAATATTGGTCGACCAAGGCTGAGGCAATTTTTGTTTATATAATCCAAACCAAACCCTTTAACACTATGATTTTACAAGATGAAAAAAATAGCAACTTTCTGCAGGACACCCAAAAGTTTGACGGACTTTGATGGTTAGGACGAGGCTATTGGCTAACTCTCTATGGGGACAAAAACTACAGGTGCCCCAGTCCCAGTTCCCTCACGGGGAACGAACATAGCCAGGCAAAGAGACACACTGGCCACCTGACCATGCACCAAACCTATACCTACAGCAGCTTACAGCCTTTTTCTGGCTTCTTTCACTTTTTCCTCATTTCACCTGGTGAGTAAGGGTTAGATAGATAATCTCACGCATAAAAATCTATGATTTTGAGTGACCTGAATTAACTTCTGATATGTTTAAATATGGATGAGCTTCCATGGATTATGGCCGCTTCATGTGTACATCAAGGTCAACAAGGTCAACTAGTACCCAATACAAACAACTCTTTGAATATAATGAGAAGAGTTCACTATAGTTGACCAATTCCAGACATTGTAAATACATGCATGGAGGTCTGTTTCACAAAAAACAGTAACCATGTCTGTGAGTTTAGTCCCACACACGAACTATCACTATGATTGAAACAGTATCAGTAAGCAGGGGTCACATGATGGGTGCATTACAATGTACAATTTGCTTACACAAGCCATTCTGAACTCCGATACCATCAGAGGTGAAATGCGCAAATTGAGACACTAATTTAATCAGGATCCAAACTCCACCGAATGATAAAAAATGAATATAATCATACAGAGTAACCGAGAGACATTTCATGTAAAACTTTCTGATCTAATTCTTAGCAGGTGAAGAGAATACACCGTCATGTTTGACCTGCGTGCCACGGCCGTAATTGTCAGTGAGTTTGAAATCTAATCAACAGGACAAATTACAAGTATACATAGCATACAATATATTAGATTAAACAGATTCACGGTCACTATTAGACCCTTACCACCTCAGCATATATCCATCATGAAATCTCAAAATCCCTTCTGTAACGAGATAGTTTAAATGTGCAATATAAAACCGTGGTAATTTAACTATTATCTCTTCGAAGAAAGAAAGTGCCGAGGCGTGATGGAAGCTAATTTATCTCCGCTGATGGGCATTGGATGTGTCGAGGGACATTAGTCAAGTGACTGACACCTTCAGACGTAGTGAAAAAAGGTTCTTGTTATTTGGACCAATGTACGTGTCCATACTTATATAATAATTAATAATAGTCTTATAAGGCGCAAATTCTTCAAGAGAACTCAGACGCCATAACAATAAACACGAACAAATCAAACAAAACCGCTATGAGCCATGAAAGCTTGATGAAAAAGGTGAGTTTTAAGCTGACGTTGAAGTCTTGGAGCTTGCGGATACTACAAATACTGTTTGGAAGTGAATTCCAAAAAGCTGACGCAGCGAAATGAAATGAGCGTTCACCAGCAGATTTAAGGTTGACCCGTGGAAGTTTCAATAACTATACTTATACTTCTGTTAAAAAAAAGGACCAAAGGAAAGAGGATAACATAATGGATTTTAAGTAATGACTAGGTTTTATAACACAGAAAAAAAAACCCAATGAAATATTTTTTAATCAAAACGTGTTAAGGTTACAAGCTTTCACTTCGAGAACTTGGGCATTTTATTGATAAAAAATGTAAAAAATATGATGATTTTTCAAATTATTACTGCATCATGAAGTAACATGTAGAAAAACCTCTGTCAAAAACAAGGAAAGGAAAAACCTCCAGATCCTGGTATATTGTTTTCATTTAATAGTATTTTAAAAATAGGAAGGAAACTTAGGGAACGTTCATTATTCTACCGGAGGGGGGGCCGGGAGCTGGCAGTGAGCGTCCACAAAAAAACACTGACCCCCCCTTCCTAGATACCAAAAAAGTTATGACCCCCCCTCTGGGTATAGAAAAAAGTTATGACCCCCCCCCCCCCCCCCCCCACAACCACCACCAATAATGACGTAGGCACATCTGTCGAGCCCTGGTTGATATGCAGGACTGACTCTGTTGAATTGGTGCACACTGCAATCTCGGTATTGCAGGGATGCAAGAACAGAAAAATGCAGAGTACCATGGGGCGAGTTGCACCATAGCGCTACGATATACATGTTCATCAGCGCTTTAGAAGAATTATGTGTGTATGATGTTGTAGTCATGCTAGACATGTGGAATTGCTTGATTAAAAAATTCTGTAATGGACAAATTTGCCCATTTGCTTTAAGATTACAAGTTGGACAACATAGTCTAGACACAACAACATGCCCCCTGCACTGGCTCTATTGCATCTCATCACAAAAAACAGTGTGCATATAGGTTGATCAATGCCAAGAAAACTTTTCATTAGAGCACCTCAGACTATGATACATTAGAATCGTGATTGGTTTCTGTTAAGCCAGCACACGCCTGTCAATGATGACACTGAATCACTACCCCCCAATTTTTGATGAGGGGGATGGTCATACGATCACCACCCCCCCCCGTGTTGATGCCCGTTATGTTGTTTTGACCAAATTTGACCTCATGATTTTACCATATAGTTTTAAAATGGTATGTCCGCACGCTTCGCGCTCATGTAATGTTTCTGATACAATCCATTAACGATTTTTAACTTCTAATGGCATTTTTTAGTGCAATTCGTTGCGCCATGCCGCTAGTATGGCAACTTTTTCAACAAACCCATTTCATATGCATCCCTTTTCATAAAATCCACCACCATGTCAAAAGTCATAACACCAATGGCTAGCATACATACATTTGGTCTATTTTTTGCAAGAAATATATGCTCTTGATGACATTGTTTTGGCAAGTAACAGGCTTCATAAATATGACCTGCCTTGTTTGGGATATTTAAAAACCTATACCACAAGGTGTTTAAACATGAAATAACAATGTGTACAAACCCTTTATATGTGCAAACCTGTTTGATTTTGGTCAAAGGTTGTGTCCATCATAGCCATCAGTTTTATTTCATAGCATGCATTTGTGTCCGGTTCAAATGATTGTTTGATGTATTAACTGCTTTCCACCTTATCAAGGAAAAATTGAATGGCCCCACTATATAAAGGGTCTAGAATTTTAGCCCCCAATCCTTTTTTCCTAAAAAAACCACCCTTTTTATCACATGTCACACAAGTCTCACCTGACCCTTTATGCAATGTCTAAAACCGCTATCAATAACAAAAAGGATACCAATCAAATGAGATTGTAATATTTTACTTTAAAACAATATTATAAATAATTTCACTTAATTGGCAGCCCAAAAAGCATTATTTTTTTTCGGCCTAGAAATCTAGAAATCATCCCTGCCACAAATATTTCAACCCAACAAACCATCATTCAAATAAAGGTGGCCTGTGTTTTGTGTGTACCGAGGGGAGGGGTAACTCGAACACTAGAGCACTTTTCAAAAGCTTGGCACTCCTTAATATGTCCAGCAAACATTCATCATATAGCACTATATTACCAAATTATAACCTAAGTAACAAAGGCTAGGCTATTTCTTTTCATTTTACATTATTCATAGCAATTATTTTATATTTATTGAAGGGCTTCTGGATCCACAGCCTCGTCCCCCCTGACTCACCTCAAAAAAGTTGAGATTCTTATAAATCCTCTGAATCGTTCGCCTTAGTAATCCATGTGTTACCTAATCTTACGTGCAAATTCATTAGTCCGTATCTGTAAGAATTCACAATTTTTGTATTTGCTGTCCATAAACGGACAGAATTACAGTACAGTGGCCTATGAGAACTCGTGGGGAACAAGGAATTGCTCATAACACAAACCGCAAGATCGGATCAACTCAAATTTCGTTCTTGAATAACTTTTTCTCAAAGATATCTATTGAACCATGAATAAAACGAAGGTGTTGGAATCACGAAATGCACCTTTAACTTTTCGAATTGTAATGTTTATCTTGTATTTGTATACCGGTACATCTCCAGGTCTTTTTGTTCAATTCTGAACAGTTCTTTTCTCGTTGTTATCAATAAAATTTGAGTTTGAAAATTGGTATAAAAAGTTATGACCCCCTTTCATTTTCTTGAAAAAGGTTAAACCCCCCCTTTTAAAACCTTAAAAAAAGTTATGACCCCCCCTCGTGTTGCTCCGTCCCCCCTCCGGTAGAAATAATGAGACTCTCCGTTAGCCCATTCTGGTCCCAAATCGGAATTTTGCACAGTGCTTAGAATTCGAAATTACTCAATTTGGTAAGAAGTGTAACTCAAATGATTCCTATTGATACAAGATTCTGAACAAAAATAGTTTGCTATACCTCCATCAGATGCTTAGGTCTTGACGTATGACCATGTAAGTGTCTTATGGAAGCAAGTTGTACAGGATTTAAAATGTCAAAGGTCACTTTTTTTCCGACTTTGGTGTGTCAAGGTAAAATATAATATAGGTATCGTGCATACAATCGGAACCCTTCCACATTGTCCCTAAGGGTGGCCTCCTACACGTGTTGCCTTTACAAGTTTTCCATCGTGGTTGACCTGACATATTGGAACAAAACGTATTTTGAACGTTTCTTTTTAAATAAATTTTTTAGGAAAGCAAATACATTGATAACAACTGGAAATAAGCTCTTCAATTGATAAGACAGTTCGAATTTGAGGCAAAATTAATTGCCCTAACCAAGAGAGAAAGTGAAAAGGGAATTTTGTTCTGATACCTTTAGAGCGATTAATGATTATAATAGTTACTGATCGTCACACATTGTCGGCACTGGGGATCATAACTTGATAATGTACATCTGACTTTGGTGTTACTATATAGCCATATCTTCCTACGACTTTGTCCTTGTGGGATCAAGACTACCAGTGGATTATGAAGGTTCTTCACGGCTATAGTCTGGCCACTTTTTTTGTCCCTGAGGCTGTTATACTCAGTGAACTAAGAGTGTCCCAGGATATTATATGACTTTTGAGCTTTATATCTGAGCTTGAGACACAATAGATAATGAAGGGGCGACTGCACTATCTTATGATCACTTTGGAATGGACTGGAACTGCCCAGCTTCTGTTTGGGGATGCTTATTCTGATATTTTGCCTCCTATTACCTATATAATAAAATACTCTTACGTCTGCGTGTGTGCGACTGTGTATCCGCAGCTTCTTCTCTCCGCTGGGACATCGCTCGACACCGTGAAACTTGCAGGAGGCTTGCAGATTATCTATTTTGAGCCTAGCCCCGAGGGGGGGGGGGGGGGTTAAGGAGGGTAAGTTAAGCCGCCTACTCGCGAAAAGGGGACGCCATTTTGCTAAATTATTCTTTTATCTACATTCAATGTGTCACATAATGATATTTTGATCAAATAATTAAATTTTGGATCTACTCCTAGACGGATCGTCAAACTGTTACCCTTAAGAAACTTTACAATTGGGTTTTACCAATATAATTGCTATCAAACGCAAGAGGAGGTGACGTTGTTGCAACCCAGTTATAATGGCTAACGAAACGACCAATGGATCTTCTCCTTCTATTGTGACCAACTGATACCAAACATATTTCAGGTGACATCTTTTTTTTTTTTTTTTTTTTTTTTTAATGACGTAATAACTGAAGAAACCCAATGACTGAACAGCTTGCTGAATATAGGCTAATTTCTGGTTTGGAGCCAAAATCATTCAAATACGGGGGAAGTTTGCCTGTTTGCTAAATGTATAAAAATTTGCCATGCTCAATATACGCGATGTTCTAACTCTAAATCATTGTGGAATATGAGGAGAAAACATTAGTCGTTAATGAACAAAATATAAAATAATGGTGGAAAAGAACACTATTATTCTAGATGGTTAAAATTTGACACAAACAGTTGTCAAATTTGACACGGAAAATTAGGCCGCCGGGAAACCACAAATTATTGGTCAAAACGACACGGGAAAATGTGTCAGATGAAATGGAACGAAAAGTCGTTAGAAATCACGAAAAATCCGAGTCAAAATGAAAATTTTTTGTGTAAAAAAGAATCGGAATTAGACAAACATCAGTTTCAAACTGAATAAATTCCGTGTCAAATTGAATAGATTCTGTGTCAAATTTTAACAATCGGGAGTTCAAATCAATTCCGGGGGGGGAAATTTGACACCCAAAAGAAAATATACCACAATGCAATTTGGGAAGTGTGTATCATTTATATTCATGAACTACTCAATGCAAAACAGTAAATGGAACATAGTATTGTACATAAAAGCGTGAGAATGCAGCTGCATTGCTTGCACTAACAAGGCCATAGTTTTCCTGTAAACATATTAAACCGTGGTGTCCGCGGTCTAGATCACAGACAATTCTACGTCGGGTGGCAACCCAATCGCACGATTGCGATAAACAGTGGGCAACCAATCACATCGCTGCGGTTTGATTCGGAAAGTTTGTTAAAAGATACCTGATTTATTGCCGATTCGGAAAAAGAAGTTTAACACTTTCCCCTCATAACGACAATAAATTGGTTCACTCTGACACAAAAAAGTGTCAAAAATAAATGACACGGAAATTGGAAAATTTCAAGAAGAGTGAACACTACAAGCTTAGAGCTATGCACTCTCAATTCCAGAAATTATGGCCCCCATTTTAAAAGAGCTACCACGTGGGCATGGGAATGATATAGGATTCAAAATGAACATTGATTAGAAGACTTTACATCCTCCTAATAAATCACATTATTATCGCTAGGATAAGTTCTCATCAAACGACAAAGATCAATGTAACATAACATTAACTATAAGAGGCGTGAAAAAATGGCGCTTTCCAGTCAAAACGCTCACCTCAGGAAATGAATGCTATGGTCTCGTTTTACAGAAACGTGGCGCCATAATCAGGTAATATAATATTTATACACGTTAGGTACATAATGTATTTCGCGGAACCACACTCAAGCTACTTAGAAATCTATTCAACAATTCCATTATATTGAAACCTATCATTTTCTTGCGACCTTCGCTGACCCACCCGGAAGCAATTGCTATGTATGCAATGGTCAATAGAAATGGGAACAAAAGCTTGGGTATTCCGATTGATAGCAACGTCAATATTACCCGGATGCGCCCGAATTCTTCCGGGAAAATTCTTTGAAACTCTATTTCATTAAACAATTTTGCACAATGGCTATTTTTTTAACCTCCAAAACATAGATTTTTAATGAATGAAGGAATCGATTATTGTAGCTCACCAGGTTAAGACTTTTTTCAGTACAGGTATATTTAAAACAAATAAGATCATAATAAGAATGAGTTAACAGATTTATACAACGAAACTAGCAAGCGGAAGTTGGAACTAAAGATTTCATGATAAATACAAGTCAATGTTGGTTTTGTAAATTGTGATAGAATTAAAGGATCAACTAAGTGCGCTTTCCCACTTTGAAAACAATATTACCTATTTTCAGCATCATTTTAATTCATTCATTTAAGGACATGTGCCGCATCTATAGATATACTTGTCTAAGGTCGTTAGCCGTCATACAATCACATCCCTACCCTTTTTTCAGTCTGGATTTTTGAATAAATACATTTCTATTGACATTCGATTCGCCGTACGCGTCGGAGTGGAACTTTAGAATTCATTTTTTCGATAAAGTTTTCCACAGTACTCCTTTCCGCAATACTTCAGAGGCCTTGCTGTCTATTTCCTATTCTCATGTTCATCTTGAACATCTGGACCAGATACATTAAAACAAATGTCCCTTTTTAATGCTTTACATAAAATAAACAAGAAGAGATAAATGGCGGTGCACCCACGTGCATGCCATTGGCTTCAGATGGAAATACAAAAGAACAAGCTACAAATATGTTATCATAATTCTACATCATATCTAAAAAAATAACACTCAACCGTTTTTTTTAAATATCGACTTGTTCCAGTTGACATTAAAGGCTGAGAATATTTTGTGTCAAGGTATTTTCTACACTGTACTCCCAAATCTGAATCATTTCAAATGTATTGATAGGAAAACAAAAACGACAACATCTTCCCTACCCCAATCGGATCGCTATTGTGTGTTATTTTCAAAAAAAAGTAATGCGGGTTGGGGGGGCAGCAAGCAATTTGAAAATTATTTCATGATTCAAAATATGGTAAAACGTTTTCCTTGATAGGACTGTCCCTAGACGGATTGCCATTGTATACAGAGGTACTTATTGTTATAAACATGTATGATCAACTTGTCCATAACGTAAATGCAATCAGTAACGGGCCAGAGACAAGTACAAATAAATTTAATTTAAAAACGTACAAATACGAGTCGTAAATTTCATCACGAAAGTACAATAAAATAAATGTACTAAATGTAATTAAAGCTTGTGAACTGTGCACATTTGATTTATTAAAAAAGAATTAATTATAATCTTTAGCAATGTATACAATTCACGGAATATATTGTTTTCCGTTTGGCGATCAAAATGCTAGATTCTATTATTTTATTAGGCACTTACTGTCGCGCCTTTGTGGACGTATATCGGTGTTGCTACAGGAAACTATGTTTCCCTTGGACTAACGCAAAAGAGCAAAACTTGAGAAACAATTTGATGTAGTTGGCAGATGGAGCAATCATTTAGAATCATTTGAAACAAATAGGTTAATAATCAAAGATCGCATTTTCCCCCGTTGCCAATTGAATTTAGTGGACTATGTGGGTAATAGTGATAATGATGATGGCACGTTTTTGCTTAATAAGAATTAAATTAAGTCTAAAAATAGTGATCAACCTGTTTGAATGGCATCAAAAGGCAAAAATAAAACTGAAGCTTTTAAAAACGTTGGAATGGTAGCGAAAGGACGCATGTGCATAGCATTGCAATAGGGCTATTGTAAGTTCATTCATCTATACAGCACAATGGCCCTTCTCTTTGAATTCTAGATTAGCGATCCTAAAAACTTTGTGAAGTAACAGCACAATTGTTGAAACTTCTCATTTATTATGACCCAAAAACCAGAAGAAAACAAAAAATATCAACGACGACACAATTTTGACAACTGTTTGGACTAGTACTTCACTAGCTACCTCTGTGCAAATTTTAAGAAATTCCATTACGGTCAAGTATGATTTTTCTGAAAGAATTAAGTATTCGCCAACACCATACGAATTCGTTAACTTGACGGAATAAGCCGCATGTAAAGGGTGTCGAATTTAAGAATGGTGGCAGAGTACTAATCACCGATTTTCCTTTAAAATGTAGTTTATACACTCTTATGGAAAACAGGCGTATAGGGAGCGCTATGACAAGATTCCCGCAATGGATTTTTTTCTGAATGTTTAAGTGGGTAATAGCTTCTGCACGTCTGCTGTGACTGATATCAGTTGTGAAAATTGTTTTCGCCACTACTTAAAATTGTTCTAAAAACTAAAGGAGGGGCACAAATTGCTTGGGGGTTCAAAAACAGTTAAGGACAAGGGTGTGCAGACACCATTTTAAAACTTGGTATTTCGGTCAGAGTTGACGCCCAAATAGGTGTCTTTTGGTGAAAAGCCCCTGAAAGTAGAGTGTCTTCAGAGAAAAAAGTGGAAGTAACATTAAAAAAAACTTTAAAAGTTTTTTTTAAATTATGGAAACAAAATAATGGAAAATTTAGAGAAAACGCGGCAAAAAATATGAGAGATTACACAAATGTCTTCAAAATAGTTTTGAAAAAAATGTCGGGGACATTGCCGGGGTTGACGACAACATAAACGGCGAGGTAGTCGGAAATAAAAAGTAATTGTGGCCCAAGCACCCCCCCCCCCCCACACCACCTTCATCCTTCAATGGTGCTCTGGGGGGATCCTTGATGACCAGTAAAGATACTATTGGGCAAGTACTACAATTATCACCATCTGCAGAGAGATTTATGAAATAGTACAAATAGCAGCTTTAATGCAGGTTGGAAAGACCTTGTTGCACGTCATCGTCGATTTATAATTCATCATAGTCTAACAGTCTATTTCATGAAAAATCATGTGATAAAAGACCATTGAGTAGTATGACAAGAGATCAGGTCAGAAGCTCGTCTTTAATAATGATAGCTAAAAGTTCATTTGCTCTAAGATAAACAGAACTTCTGCAGAAATGCAAGATTAGCGATGAAATGCGGTCAATCCCTCTTATACCCGCTAGTCTTATCAAAGAAGGATCCGATTTACCCTATAATATGGAAATGCTGTGCTCTTAGAAAATGAAACGGAATCTTACAAGTTCCGAATAATGCCGTTTTGTACGCACTCACATTTCTTCCCTGTTAGTTTGTTTGTGATTACTGCAGGATTTCAAATTAAATAGTCAAGGTAAAGTAACGTTCAACTATTTGGTTCGAATGTAGACATCATTTCAACATTAGGCATTTCAGGAATGGATTAAAATGACGAGGAATGCGGTAGTACCATCGTGTTACTGAACCCATTAGTCCTCTGCGAATTGCGGATCCGATTTAAATCGCTACTCGCTGGACATGTTTTGCATAGATTGTAACATCCCGAAAGTGAAATAAAACGGCCCCTCTGTCAAGGTTTCAAGCAGAGCTTGTGTGACCTTTTCATGGTGTTCGTTCCGTCTTCAGTTATTTGCCAGTAATAACTTTCTTTTGCCATGTCCATATAGAATTTCCATTTAAATAGTAAAGATAATCTATCATTCCGAAAATGCCAAGGACCTAAGTCAGTCACCAGACCAACATTATAGAATTTAAAATTACTACACAGAAAATCAGGCGCTTGTTGCGTGTTTGAGAGAACAAGCCTGTGCTAGGTTTTTCCGAAATTCACATTTAAAACGCGACATGGCTTCTCTACTGGTCTAACGTCATGTCTGGGTAACTACAAAAGGTATCATCGTTCTGATCATAGCCCTTTTCTTTGCCGACCAGGTTTTATAGCATTTAGTTTTCGCAAAAATTAAGTCTGCTCAATAGTCAACACCTTTTATGTACCACCATTTTTTCAAATTGAACCTGTTTCACACTCCTAATTGAAATCCCAAATGTTTGTATTTTTAAAAAGTCAAATATTTGTTCGCCATAATACTCGCTACAGTTTGTGTTCATAACGCGCAAAGAACAACATGCCGTTAAAGAGTTGGGGTGTATGTGCTTTAGGCCATGTGGAATAAAAGCTTGTGTAACCATACTAATTTGGCAAATCACATTGTCCAAACCACGCGGCATACAGAAACAATCGTTTAATGAAAGGCATTGGGACAACCCGATCCCCACTCCTATCCTTGCATTTTCAGTTCGATTTCCAATTTTCCAACTTGATAAATTTGTATCGACCCACTGTGCCTAGGTATCTGCAAAATGTGAGGAAACCGGAAACGGATGGTTCCTGCCGGTATTGAATACTCATTAAGTAAAGAGAAATAGAGCGTCAACTCTTGACAAGTGCATAAAATGCAACGCAACTTGATACAACCAAAGGAGCGTTTTTCCATGAATGTTCTTCAGAGTCGACATTACGACGGGACGACGCCGATATTTTCTTTTTTTTTCCAATGGTTTATATGGGGGGTTGTGCACGGAGACCGAGGGGAAATTCACTACTGCACTGTAAACACTCACATTTTCAAAAAGTTCTAACATGAGAAACTATGTATTAAATTCGTTGTATGCAAACTTCTTTGAAATGGATAGAAATCTTTTACATACATAATGTAATTTACATATGTAATATAAATTTTATAGTCTTTTTTTCTGTTACAGTGTTTTAATTGGACCTAATGTTCTCAGGACTTGTTATCTACAACACGTTTGTTAACATTTGTTTGTTTACAACATTTTGTTATGTATTTTTTCTTTTTTCTGTGTAACTACTACGACAATACCATTTCCACTATCGCTGTGTTACTAACTACTACTACTGCTGCACTGCTACTATTGCTCTACTACTACTACTACTTGCTGCTTGCCGCTTGGCTACTACTACTACTACTGCTGCTACGCTACTGCTGCTTCTGCTGCTGCTACTACTGCTACTGCTACTGTGCTGCTTACGACTACTCTGCTACTACTAACTTTACTACTTTACTCCTACTATACTACTACTAACTACTACTACGTACTACTACTACTACTACTACTACTACTACTACTACTACTACTACTACTACTACTACTACTACTACTACTACTACTACTAATACTACTACGACTACTACAACTAGTACTACTACTAGCTTACCCCTACCACTTCTCTTCCTGTACCTTTAAATGGTAGAATAAACTGGACTATGTTGAAAAAGTATTAAACTCTCATATGTACAATTGTGCGTTAACCAAAAATAAGCAATGGAGCCGCATGTAAGATATAACCAAACCTTTACAAACCCTGGAAAATTAGCTTAATATGAATGTTTGAATGTAAAACTACCATGGTTGCTCAAATGTGGAATGATATTTTTATGACAAAGAAAAGATTACTCAATAAGTTCTCGTGAAGTCTATAGTTATCTGTGCAGGGAATTTCAGTAAGACTATTCAACAGTTTATCCACTTGAATTACCTTTACGAAATCTGAACCGTTAGCCATAATATTTTATGTATGCTTAATTTGACGCAAAAATTCGATGGTCGCAGCAAAAAAATCACTAGTATGTTCTGTCCGTAAACGAACAGGGACCCTGTGTTGCTCATAACAACAAAAGACAAGATTGGAATCAATTGAAATGCTGGAAATAGGCTTTTCTTAATGATATCTATTGAACCATAAATAAAAGAGAAGGTGCTTGAATCTCGAAATGCACCTTTAACAAACAGATGGTTTTGTCGTTATTGGGGTGGTAATTGCTTTCCTTCTATTTAATATTCAAACCAATCTCATTTATCATAGATATTTGAGACATTATTCATTGTGAGGTCATGTGAGGTTGAAACATTATTAGTCACACTTGTTGAATAAACAAAATCAACATGTGTTATTATCATCAAATACTAAATATTTTGTTCGTTTAAACATTATAAACGTTTTCAATATCTATTAGGTTATACAACAAATAGAGTCATCTTCAACAGAGCTTTAATCTGAATCTGTGTTTCTATTCGGATGAACATAATCATTTCGGTCCCAAGAATTTTTTCCACCTTCGTTTCCTGTTGTTTTTTAAATTATTCGGCTCCTGCGATAAGCAAATCCTTTCCGAAGTTGTAAACACCTTCCTTCCCTCTAACCCATAAATATCATACTTTCCTCACCCACCACATTTCAAGGCCTAGGCCAAACTTGACATTTCGCTCACAGCTATTTCTTTTACTTTCGATCATGTTGGTGTTTCAATAATTTTGATTATGTGATAGAAAACGATGGTTGGGAAACTGATTACACGACTTAAATCATTATATAATAATTATAATACTGTTTTATTTTATCGAAGGAATGGTATTTCCGGGACAATGTTTAAAAAGTGGGGCCGAAAGTGCAATAAAGAAATAAGAGCGTTAATTGTGTGTGAAGCTCATTTTTGTTTTGAGTTTTGCATTTTTCTGATCCAGAAGCGTTCGTATTTATTCTACCATTTCCTTTGTACATAATGTTTTGTTGTTTACTATATAGTAACACTCTATGTAGATTTTAATATGAACACGAATTGCCTAACCAGATAGCAGAAGCGATGGATACAAAAATAAAACTCGGAATAAAAACAACATAAAACGAACAAATAAATAAATAAAATTTGCGAATTTTTGACGTTTTGTAATTACATTAATTGTGAGGCGTACGTAACATTATTAGGTGACCCAATGACATAGAAATTCATGTACCATAATGTGGTATGCATTTTGCAGGGAACATCAATTAAATAACAATGTTGTTCTGAAAATGGTCCGACCGACAGAAAGAGACGCCGGTTTCCACAGAGTCCCCAGCGTATACTATTTAATAGAAGAAGACAACGATGGCACGACACGAATTCTAAGTCATGATGGCGGTAATATGAAGTGGAGAAGGTGAAAGATTTGAGTTTTTCACATTGTGGTGTCGCTGCGTACATTCACCCATGTCCATGGTAAATGTCAAACCCAGGATATAAACATGGCAATTGGCTTATGAGTCAGAAACGATAAACTTTTAACTCGCCGAACCACCTTGGAACTCCGCGTCGAAAACGTATGTTTTCAGCTTGTTCTTATTGAATAAAGAACCTTGGAATAAAACCCTCCTTTACTGAATATAGATGGGTATGAGGTTCTCACGTCTTTGTTGATAGCCATAAATATGTGTTCCACACATATGTCAGTCCAGTCTTGCAAGCGACTACCCCATGCAAGACGATTCAGAACTGTTAAGTGAAAAAGTGCCCTGTAAATAGCATTGGAATTTTAATGGAAAAAATACGGCATTAAATCGATTCATCAGGCATTTAGTACGAGCGTATCATTTACGGTACTGTCCCATGATGCTATTTATAGCACGATTGGATGTGTTCCTCTTGTTATATAGTTTATACATCTCCGGGAAAACTTTGCAGTTACTGTTTTACAATGCTTGTTCAGATAGAACCCAATGAGCGCAATGATTGTCATATTGTGCTTTCAGGCAGCCTTTGCACCTAGTTGCTACAGGGATAAATTGTGGTAGTACTAGTATTGGGGCACACAGTATAAAATATTTTTGTTTACTGAAGAAGAAATAAGATCGTTTTTTATTTCCTTATCATTCATTTCTCTCAGTGTCATTTTAATGTAGGTGACAACGCATCATGAAATCTACAAGAACAACATGTTTAATAATCGGCGACTGCGACTTATTCTCAGTCCCCGAGCAGTCGCCGACCTTGACATGACGTTTCAAGGTTGACATGTTTGCTGGCCAAGACTGCTCGCCGATTGGTCGCGGTTGTTGACGCCAAGAGTGGTACCTTGCCTAATCTGGACGGCGACTAATCGTCTGTGGTCGCCGATCTATCATGTCCAGTTGGCTTGCATCTTCTCCCTCTTCTCTCCCGGCTTGGAGTAGACTCATTGCTGACCACTTTCCAACTGCACACAATCACCCTTAGCCGCAAACTACTCTCCGAATACCGCTTCCAAACCGCTCATGTGTCCATGCCGACCTCCGATTTAAAAAAAAACCGCCACGTGTTATTAGACTGCAAGAAATAATCGTGGCGGGATTTGCCACGTGCTCTCGACCCACACAGTACTGTAAGAGACTGTACGGACAGTCCTTACCTTGCCAAAACTACACTTGAAAAAAAAAAAGCAGAAAAACTGCTCACGATTTTCGAACATTGCCAATCCGTTACCAGTCCGTGAGCAGTCTGGAATGGTTTTCAAGCAAATAATCGGCTATGTGATTGAGGCTCAACTCCACTTATAGACAGTAGTCTATGGGCCAAATTGACAACTTTGACCATGGTTTCTTTCACATTTAACACTCTCGCACATGAAATGCAACAAGCACCAAATGATCAAATTTTCCACAGGTGACCCTTGTCGGATCCGAGGGGGGCAGGGGGGGCCGCGGCCCCAATAATTGATTTCGTCGGTTAGATGATCCCGTCGTCACGTGAAAAAATTCCAGGTCATGGCACTTTTCAGGCCTGATTTCGGCAAAGTATAGGTTTAAAAGTTCACTGGACAACGCGGGTCGACAAGTAATTTTACAAACCGAGACACAAATTAGCCCCTCAGAAGCTTTACAGCATATAAAACCCAAAATTTTTTCAGGGGGCCTTCGCCCCTCGACCCCCACCGGCGGCTTCGCCCCTGGACCCACAGGGGGCCCCTAAAGCGGGCCCTAGGCCTACAACATTTCCTTGTCGGTGGGAGATGCTACACTGGGCCCCCCCATATAAAATCCTGGCTACGGCCCATTGTGCCCCAAAAGTTTTTTCGTTATGAATACATCATGACGCCAGGACTAGATCTCTATAGTCAGTATGACACATATTTGGCCAAACTAGATGACATTGATGAGCTCGGGTAAATTTGCCCCAAATTTACTGTCAAAATGCCATTTAAATTTGAGAACACTACTGCAGAGTATAAATAATACACTTTTTGAAACTACCCTGCGTTGTTCACTGGGCATTTAATAATATTTTCAGACATACTTTTATCAGTATTTCAATACCACTTTTTTTGACCTTGTGTTTGCGGTCATGACTGCACAGGAGACAAACAATGAAGTTATGTGCAATATGATTTGTGTCAGACTAAAGCACCATTGAAACGACATCAAGATAGGTTCAAAGTTTATATGACTTGAACATACCTCAAAGACTTGTTAGAAAACTTAGTCACGACACTGGGCCGCCACCGACGATTCACGCATAACTGGACTTCGTAACCTTTGTGCAACGTGTGTAATTCTGTCCTCGAGATCATCCATATAAGCTGGGTGGTGAATACCTGTCCTCAATAACCGCCCCCCTGAAAAAAAAATCCAAAGGGTAAGATCTGGCAATCTTGGCCACTCAACGGTATAATTCAGGCGACGATGCTGTTTCAACAAGTGCGTGTAGGCGCTTGCGATAACAATCCGTCGACGATGTGGAGAAGGCACTCATCCCTGTTGTCCACCAAAGTCGCCTAAATTGTCCCATTTTGTTGTGCATTCACAATCTTGGTCAGCTCTCAATAAGGGGCACAACCTGTTCATCAATGTTCACAAATGTTCTCCATTAAT
This sequence comes from Ophioderma brevispina, assembly GCA_023653785.1. Classification (NCBI taxonomy): domain Eukaryota; kingdom Metazoa; phylum Echinodermata; class Ophiuroidea; order Amphilepidida; family Ophiodermatidae; genus Ophioderma; species Ophioderma brevispina. Next base: position 3,579 of record JAMKCH010030585.1, on the reverse strand, counting down.
GTTCGACAAAACAAAAAGAATGGTCCCATAAGAGGCCCATTTCCAATCAGCCCAATCCAAACTGTAAGTTTCATTCGGCATCACTTTTCTCAAAAGCGTAGTCAACAGGCTTTTGTCCGCGCGGAGCATACATCCGAACTTGTTGGTGGTGTTCAAATACCATTCAATGGAAAAGGCCTTTCATCTCAATGCATAGGTCTCAAGGAACGAGTGGTCTTTTAAGTAGGTAATTGCAAAAGATCGTCTTCGTGGGTAATCTTTGTGGTGAAGTTCATGCCTGTAAATCATCTGAGACGGATGCCATGAATTGATAATCCATTGCATCTGGTTTGAATCTGGTTTTTGTGTTAATTCAAGACGCATTACGGCCGGAGCTGATTCTCGGTCCATCCTGATGCTGGTTACACAGAACATCTCCGACAGCTTCGATATTCTCAGCTGACCCTGCAGGTCCTTCGTCGACCAGAATACCTTTATTAGTTCAGTGGCTGCATATTTACGAACATTTATAACTAGATAGTTTTAGAAGTGTGCCGAGTTGCATCAGAAATTGACGAGAAGCCTTGCAAATAGGCTGTTGGCAACTCTGCGGGTTGGCGTGGAATTTGCTTACCAAAAAGGAACCTCTGAGTTTGTGTGAGCTGAGACATATTTTGCCATGGTGGAATAACCAGCAAGATGTGTGAGTGAAAGTATAGAGTGGGTGTGTGTGTACATCAGAATGACTGAAAACTGGTAATAACAGTTGTACTAGTTCAACTCCTTCGTGCCTTTTTCTAATTTCGTTAGCCATGCTGAATTGCCGCCTTCATAAATGCTCCTGCTCCACTTAATTCAATAATGCGCATTCATGCCCGCAACACACAATGCCAATAAAGTGGTATTGAAAAATGCAGGAAGTATCACAAAAGGATGTCGAAATGATTACAGTCAAATACTATAGTGAACCACCACTGATTCTAACGACAATGTCAATCATGAATTTACATCACTTTCTTCATATACCGTAGTACATTAGCTTTTTAAAGAATTTTTCGATGTCATGCAGGGAAGTAGTCCACCTAAGATTTCAGATCCTTACGGCAAACCTGGTATGTGGTATAGCAGCAACGGCTTCGTGTGAAGTAAATATTGTTGTCATTAAAAGTAAAACCTGTTAAGTGTCTTTACTAGTGTTATTTAAATTTAAATTCGTATTGTGGAGATAACAATAGACTTCACTTTTCCCTATCTTGGAAGCCATATGTGCGGTTATTCCTGTTTTGGGTGGTCGTACGTTGATTTATTATGAGTCGCGTAAGCTTGTTGGTATCCGTAGTTGATCATTAAGTGTCTAAGGAAAGGCTGCTTTTTCCACTCATCCGCATTAAGTGAAGAGTGAAATATCTGGAACTCGTGCGTGTCGTTACGATTACGCCAAAGCATTCGGAAAATTTTTCATTATGTGCTTTTGGGCGCTTTCGACTTTTAGATTTCTTGTTTGTTTGGAATTGAAGCGGATTCGTCGAATATCCAACCACAAATCCGATTTTTTGAGTGTTTTTCCTGGCTCATTTTAAGTACAATGATTCCTTGGCAGCATAACAAATCGGTCGTAAAGATGAACAGACAACGGGTACTCATGGACCGATATTTTTAAGTTGAATAAGTTTAAAGGATGTTAAAGAGCTTTGAGAAGAAATGCTAACAATGATGTTTGAACATTTTTATTTAATTTAGAACAAGGTCAGTTATTTAGGTTTATTCTGTTTTAAATTTCCTAATTACGATATAGATCTGATTACACATTTAACGCTCTCCGGGGGTCTTAAAGGTGCAACGAGAAGATTTTGGGGGCACCCAAATATTTTGTCCATAAAGTATTTTCATATAATGATACCCTCAATAGCTTTCTTAACTTATTTGCTTCAGAATGTCTTTAAGAGAGAAAAAGGTGATTTTGATTTGCTTGTATATTTCAATATAAACACATCGCGAATTTTGGTATTTTGCTGCCTATACCAAATTAGAAAGTTCACTATTTTTGTACAAGAAACATTTCTCACTTCATCCTTTTCAGATGGGATTTTTGATGGAAAGCTGACACAAGGCAAATCAGGACTTTCGATTTTTAGGGACACCTGATGTGTGAAATCTCACGTTGACCTTTAACAGCCCCATCTTTGTTGCATGGGAAGGAATTGATATCTTCCCGATTGTTTGTAGCACAACGCTTGGTACTTCGATTAACTGCCGTTTACATTTCATAACTCTTTGGGAGAAAAGTCGTGTTTTGAAGCGCTGAGTAGACCTCCCCCGCGACACGCTATAATTTTATATTTATAATTCCAACAATACAATTTCGTTAATATCGTAGCCAGCAATTACATGTTACTCCAGATGAACATTTTTGTATACTTTTGCAATTCTACGCCACCTGGATGACTGACAATGTTCATAGATATTGTGCATACTTCCTTCTTGAAATGAAATGTACCAATTTAAAGAAACTTAAATGGCACTATCAGTGATCCACCTAAAGAGTCAAAAATATTTTGAATTTTTGCAGGTATAGCTTATAATTGAAAGATAAGTCTGTAGAATTGTCATAATTTTATCTTTTCCAACTGAAAAGATCTAGCAGAAAAGGAGAAACAGCAGTGTTAATATTGATTCCATTCAAATACGTGTTGTGTAAGTGTCCGAACGGCGTAAAGACTAAAATTCAGATTTTGTCTGTTATTTAGGTTGCTTTGATCTAATAATTGCACGGTATGTTAGGATCCTATACTTGTACAACATGCTAAATCTGATTTTTTTGATGATTTTTTTTTCGATTCTATTGATCAAATCACTGATAGTGCAAAGACAAAGAAAAGAGGGTTAATTTAGGTAACGGTTTTCGATTGGATTCTTAAATAAACTGTAAATTACAATCTGACGAATTTCATCCAAATCTTAGAGTGGTTTGCTTTAGCTATTGACGTACTTACTGAAAGAGTCGCAATGTGACCTATATTTGCAGCTTCGGGCATTTATGATTGTGTTAACTGTTGAAAATAACAGTTCACAATGCTGTGTTAAGGTTTATCAAAGCTTCCCCAAGTCCTTTTTAAACATCTCTGTCAGCTCTTGTTACCATTTCTGAAACTCAATTTTAGGAAATTACTAATTCGAGGTGGCAGATATAAGTCCTGAACTATAACATAATCATTAGCATGCATCTTTTACTATCAAGTATTTATTTCACAAAAGAGGCTGCATCTTTTAAGTATTTCTTTCACAAAAGTGTACAGGTGGTACGTGTATGGAACAGAAAACATATCAATTACCATCACAACAAAGGACTCGATCATCATACTTATTAAATATACTTTAAAAATACATATATGGTTATCAAACTATTTTACACCTGGCTATTTTTGAGCGGGTACGTTCTTTTGCGATCTGTTTTACAGATGATGATTAAAGTACTTTTCAAAGTATTGTAACTATTATAAGCAAATATGGTGATACCACAAACAACAGGAGAGCCGCACATTTTCAGAAAATTGATGATGGTGCTTCAAAATTCAACTCGTCGGTGACTTGCGATTCATG
>JAMKCH010030584.1:0-60335 GCA_023653785.1 Ophioderma brevispina | reverse complement strand
AGCGCTCGACTCCAGTGTATGCTCATCCATGCGTATAGGCGTGCGTTCGAGCCCTGTGAGATTCAGCTATCTTGTAATTTCCCTGGACAAGAAATTAACCGCTTGGTTGTCTCGATTTACCCAAGCGATATTTGGGGAGCTGGTCCTGGCTGCGATGGTTATCTCGATGTATGTTTGCTGATAAGGGGAAAGCGCTGATCCCGATCTGCTGCATCCCTTGAAATGATGCCAAATGGTTTATGGTATGGTTGGGCCACAGTGATCAGCGGCCATTGTGAAAGCGCTTAGAGGCCAATAGCATAAGGCGCTATATAAATCTCTGCTATATATATATATAAAATGGTATGTCGAAATCAAATTAAATTTTGGAATTAAAGTATGTTAGTAATGGCTCTTCCTATAAATTAATATATGTCTTAAACGGGTGGGGTACCTTTATACTTCTTCAAGCCGAGTCAGACTGTTTGAATGTGGGTGTGTTTTGGATTTGTAGGGGAATCTCTACAACTCTCCAATTTACTATCTACCGAAGATAAAATCATGGTTATCAGGATTGACGAGTACGTACCTATACCAAAGTTTAATATCCGGGGTTTAACATGCCGTATTGATCTATCGGTAAAAAAGAGGGAATGGTTGGTCAAAGTCGGTATTTTGTGTAAAAAAAGACATTTAAGATGGTGGTCTTTCAGTGTAGTGCATGGGAAGCATAATATTTGGATGTCTTTTGTATTGTTTGATGCACATGTTGTCTAAAATTGCAATGTAAATCAGCACCAAAAATGTGATTATCCACCAAAATGAATTTTGTGTGAATCACGACATCTACGAAGGGCATACTATACTAAAAATACAGGTCTTTGAGGGAGGACAGAAAAACACGTCTTTCGGCATGCACTTTCTCTAAATTTATTAAAATGTAGAACAAATCCGAATGTACAGTAGATTAAACTTCTTAATCTATTAGACTTGTATTTTAATGTATTTTGATTTAAATTTTTAATCTAAATCTAAAATCTAATTTTTGGATTTGTCATTAATAGCAATCCAATGATTGATTTTTAAACTAAGAAATTTAGAGAGTTCGTAGCGCTTTACTTTCCAACAAGCCACTATACAAACAGTTAAAGCAATATACTCCTTTTAGATTCTGCATAGGTTTTGTTGTGAGATTTCTTCATACTGCGTTTCAAGGATCTACAAAATAGCTTTTTCCCTTGTTATACACTCTCCTCCAGCATTTTAAGGCACTGCAAATATACACGTAAGCCACTGTATATCTGAAAATAACATTTAGGTTAGAGTATGCGTCATTGTTGATTACATGAGTATGGCACTATGGGTGTGTTTCAGAGTATATAGCAAATACCGATCTTTATCTTTATCTATGTGTATTTTGATTCCTATAATATCAAAGCATATTTCTTTAGTTTTGCTTTAAAAAAATCAAAACCCTTGGAAAGTTTATAGATCGAAAGTATAGCATTTGGTTAAGCTAAATCATACTGACAAAACTTCAAGGACACTCACAATTACTTGTTACTTGTTTAAGTGTTGGTGTCATGATAAAATATGTTTATATTTAAAGAACAATCGTATTATTCATGAGATGTGATGTGAGATGTGATACTAGCAATCGGTTTTTGCTTATCAAAGAAGCTTGTTCTGTTTGATACTAATTTTAGAAAGTGTAGAGTAAAATATTGAGATGGCTTGCCGAAAAATCCGTCTCCAAGATAAGCAATACGAAATTATGCTTACCTACATTCAGCAACATTTCATTAATTCATTCTTGTCGGTGTATTGGCCATCAAAACATGCTAATCTCCGACGAACATACAGGCATAACTCAACCTAGAGTGGGTAAGAAACGATATATTGTTGCAGAATTGGAAGATTGAATTGATTGGAGATTTTTTTGGCTGGCATGTAATGTCACATCTTTGGTGTCTATGGCAAGCCAGGATGGTGACATTACTGCCCGCATTTTCATAATCAAACTTGACAAGCTGCAGTCAGCAGCTCACCGACCATTGCTATTGTTAATGTGCAATACCGGCTCATCCACTTGTCGAATCAGAGCTTACTACAGGCCTGGAGTACAATGTCTGAATCCCAGTCTGAATGCTTTTGAATTGTGTCAAAAAACTCTAGATACCTGTAAATTCTGGCAGGGCTGTCGCTGCGTGATTTTCCCTGGCAGATTCCTGTACTCTTGCTGTTTTTTAACTGATTTTTACAGAAGGTAAACAACCAACTTGTTTTCAATATTTGTGGAAGTGATTTCAGTCAAGGGTCCATTTCATTATGTCTGAATGTTTTTTATGTATTGTGTCCCATTAAAGGTGCAACAGGATTTTTAAAATAATATGGGTGTCCCGAAAAAATGTAAAATTCTGATTTTGGCACTGGTGTAAAGCCTTCCATCAAAACTATCCCCACCTGAAAGGATTAAGGTGAGAAGTGTTTCTTTGGTACAAAAAAATTGTGAATTTTCATTTCGTATAGGAGCAAATACCGAATTCAGCCTATGTTTTGTATTGAAATAAAAGCAAACCAAAATCGCCTTTTCTCTCTCTTTTAGGACATTTCTGTAGCATAAAACAAGTAAGAAATCTATTTAGTGCTTAATCTATATGACATTACTATTATGACACAATATTTGGGTGCCTCAAAAATCCTCGTTGCACCTTTAAGGAATATACCGGACTACGCACTAGTCATGGATGAGCTTCATTCCGTTAGACTACTTGAGGCGGTAAATGTATCATCAAGATCATGGAACACCAGCATGCACACTGAAAAACACAAGAAATATGTCTTCTTTCTTTAATAAATAATAAATGTCGACATTTATATAGCGCTTTTCACAATGTATCAAAGCGCTTTACATTTATTCCGCTGCCACTAGAATATGTCAGCTGCCTTACAAATGTCCAAGGCATACTCATACCTTTGGACGGCGCTCAATGGACAATATTCCTAACAGCTCCCCATTTAGCACCTGGGTGGAGAGAGGCAAGCGAGGTAAAGTGCATTGCCCAAGTGCACAACACATTGGCCTCAGCGGGACTCGAACCCAGGACCTTTGGGTCACGAGGCGGTCGTTGTATCCACTGGACCACATGTGCCCTCTTCTAAAAATATGTATTTTATTAACCATTTAATGTGTTTTGTTTTCCTCTTTTAGATACTGAGCTGCAAGTTTGAAGCACGAGTACCACAACTTTTTCCAAAATGGCGTCTTTGTTTAGAGGCAATCGCAGAAGTGCCCAACTACAGCTTAACAACGTGGTACCCCAATTTGAGGTTCTATACATCGGTCGCTCCCAGGCCAGGTCAAAAATGGGCAGAGAATGCACTAAAGAAATCGTTGAAGAACTAGTTCAAAAGTCAAAATCCAAACCTGAACTTCAGAGAGTCAGTGTGGTTATCACCAGCAAAGGAATCGCGGTTAGAGAAATCAGTGAAACTAACAGCAGAGAAGACATTCATTCCAATATATGATGTCACCTATGGCGCTGCAGATAAAGCATATCGTAACATTTTCTCTTTTGTTACAAACTACAGTCAAAATAACAATAATGATGGAAGAAGATCGTCTTTTGACAGTTCCCGCCCTTTTGTTTGTCATGCCTTTTTGTGCCGCGATGCAGCCATGGCCAGAGCCATGGTGGTGTATTTAGTCAGGGCTTTCAAAGTTGGGTTTGAATCCTGGAAACGTGCTACAAAGAGCCAGGAGTTAAGAGAGAAGATCCGGGCTGGACCCGGACAAGGAGGGTCTTCAGCTGATGAGACCATAAATAAATCGAGCAGTAGTGGCTCAGAAGGTACAGTGAAAAAACTGGATGTAAACGATATCAATAATTTGAGCCCTCCACCTCGCAGAACTGTCCCGCCAAAGGTAAAGTCACCTGCAACGCCAGCACCACCTCATGAAACCGCCACTCACGTAGACAAAGTCTCCAAATGGCTTGATCGATGGTTGTATGTAGGAGAGAAGAAATCTCCTTCGAAAAGTCAGGTTATCAATACTAGCGATAGTGAAGAGAAAAAGAAAGAGAGTTCTCCAAAAGGATGAAAGAGTACGCTAACCCAGCCACGTTGAACGTGGAGATTGATATCAAATCGGAGCTGGAGGATCCCGAAGTACGGAGTGTCTTGGAAGAGATGGCGGACCAGACGGAGAAGGATGCAGAATCATGCGATGGGTCAGACCCCGGCTCAGATTCACAAGGAAGTACTTCTTCTGACAATGCGCCTTCTGTAAAGAAGGTGACCCGTCCTAGTCCCGTGGGCATATTACAAAATAAAGGGGCTCTTTTTTAGTCAAAGTTATTGGTTCCATTGGAACGTTTGCATGTATGCAAGATACAACAGGCCTACTGCATTACCCTGTGTGACATCTACTGAATGCGGATACACAGATTCAGAAATTGGAGGTAGTCGAAGATCCACAATCTTGCCAATTCTCCCAACATTGATGAGGGTTGGGGAAGGGTAAGTTGAAGTGGAAGGTAGAGGCTTTCAATTGAGTGATAACAGGAGCTTGGCCCGGGTGAGCAATGTAGGAAAATTGTAGTGAGTGTTCCAACTATTTTTTTTTTCAAGATTACAGATTCCTGAACCTTGAGCTAACGAATCGAGGCTTGAGACAGTGAAGACAAGTATATCAACTGACATAATATATTGCCAAATAATTCAGAGCCAAGATGAATAATAATGGTCATTGTTATATTAATAGATTTTTATGAATATATCGCTATCCAAATTTTATACATGAATAATTTTATGAGTATATACTGGCGTTGCATTGGCATTTGAACTATGCAATATATACTGTAAAACCGTGCGACGGCGACGCAATTAAATGATTGCTAAGCACCTTCAAAGAGATTCTAAACGTGGTATTTAGTTTCTAAAGCGCACTGTGTTTAGAAGTTAAACGCAGTGTGTTTAGAGATTAAATACCTGTTGAAACTAAGCACTATCTAACCGCCTAATGCATTTCAAGATATAAGTGCTTGATTGTATCACTGTTTAAATGCGTTTTGCATGTGGGTAATATTTGGCTTCAGCACACTTATTTAATTTCTAAACGCATTACGTTTACAGCCTAAACACATTGCGAAACTAAAAACCCACATAATGAAAATGTCGTTTAGAAACTAACTATACCAAGTGTGTAATGAAAATGTTATTTACACGCATCGCTGTTGGACGGTTTTAAATGATAACTACATTTGTAGTAAATTAAGCTGCAAGTATATTATTGTATCATGTGTTATGGGCACATAGGCTCATATGTTCAATATACATACTGTCCCATTTTCTTCAAGCTTACGGTCAGTAGTCAGTGGCGTAACTAGACTTCTCAAGTGAGGGAGGAAGCCGGAATTAAGAAGAAACTTGTTTTCAGAGGAGGCAAAAACCGAGGTTTAAAATCGTTGCCCATTCTGGGAACCATGAGCCAAATATACTAATTAGCTGGTTACGCCACTGTCTACGGTAAAGTTCTGCATGATATAAGTACTAGAATATGCCCAATAAAGTCAACAAGTGCATTTTTTTATTCTGTCAGTTATAAAACGTTTTGAGTTATCTAAAAATGTAGGCTAACTAGGCTATATCTCTGGAAATACTGCTGTATATGAAAGTTCAATCATTGAACTGTCGTATTGAACTGTCATACAAATTAAAGCAATATTTTCAGCGATAGCATTGACAAGTGTTTCAAACAATCTCAAATTTCTATTCAAATTTGATAACAAGATTTATAATATTACTGTCACAAACGTGTATTTTTAGAAGAAAGTTGTGCAAAACAAGCGGTTTCCGATATTCTGCTGCGAAACTTGTAGACTATTTAGCATGTCTTTCTATGCTGTTGTCTCGTAATCCCCATCAGGGGAGGAGGGCAAAACCAAGTGTAAATTCATATTAAATTATTAAAATCATATAACCGTCTGTTCCCTCGGAAAAAACTTGTACATTTTCTTGAAAATGAATAAAATGTCACCTCAATTTGGTTTACCCAATATCAGTGACCAATGGATACATAGACTTCAGCAAACCATGGAGCTAAAGATATTCAACAATCGACCCGGTATGCGGAGGAGAAAACACTTCAGATTCCTTTTTATCTGGGAGTTCAGGGCAAATGTTATATTGCCACGCGGTTGAAAAGATTCCAGGTATTTACACCTCCACGAGTCAGGTTGAGTACTTTGTTCGTGACGCAAAGCACAAAATACCTGTCCTCGTTAACAAATAATCAGTTTACATAATATTGGTCGTTGACCTTAGTTTTTTGAAAACACGGTAAATTGAATAGAAATGGAGTTAAGCAATAAGTTATGGATTTTGGTTCTACACAAAGTTGTTAGGTCAAAGCTTGTTCCAGCAACTTTTCTTTCATGACTTTTGTTCGTCTTTCTTCCTTTTCGAATAATGACGGAAGATACGGAATACATACTATAGCAGCTCACGATTTATTTGTAAACGAGGATAGGTATTTTGTGCTTAGGTCATGAAAAAAATACTAAATCTGAATCGGGGAGGCGATAACACCTGAAATCTTTTCAACTGCGTGACAATATAACAATAACCCTGCACTCCCAGATCAAGAGGAATCTGAAGTGTTTTCTCCTCCGCATACCGGGCACATTGTTGAATATGGCTCCATTGTTTGCTGAAGTTTACGCGTATCCATTGGTCACTCATATTGGGGAAAAGAAAATGAGGCGGCATTTTATTAATTTTTCAATAAAATGTGCAAGTTTTATTTGGGTGAACAGAACGGTTACGTGTTGTTAATAATTTCTGAACAATTTTGCAATGGGTTTTGGCTTCCTCCTTTGATGGGACTACGGAATTGGTTATACAGTTAGTTATTTGGTCTACATTTCACAGTCACAGTCTGTTGAAGAAGTCACGTGAAAACATGAATGCTATACTGGTTATCCAGACAATCGCCACGGTAGGAGTGGACACAGGGAGCTCGTATGTTTTTGGTTGGTTGATTTATTTGTTTCACATGTATTTTAAAATATGGATATTCTTGTAACCAGTTTCGGAAACATTGTTACCACAGAAGCATGCATAACGCAATATTGACTTTTTGAATTAAACACGATATATTTCGTTTTAAATGTGGCACGTAAAACTCAGCTCGCAACCATTTCGCGATGAAAGTACACATGTAATCAATGCAAAGTATGCAATGTTGTATGTTTTAATTATCCAATGACGCCTGTGGCTATTAAATCAATACCTGGGTATATGGAAAGTATACGAGTTTATTTTATTTAAGGACGTAAAATATGGCCTTTAAATATGAACATTCTCTTTCATTTAAAAGGCGTGTCCTTGGTTACAAAATAAATGTCATGTAATAACTGACAGGAGAATATGGCGTGAACGCAAGCTTCCGTATTTCTATCTAACTATTTTTAAAGTGTACACTTTTCATTTGCTATTTCACAATAAGCAAACAAAACAAGCATTTAAAATGGGCTCAATCTTTGCACATGTATCAGCATGTTTCAAATCTGTCATAAACATTTGAATGTGATGCAATAAAGCACCCATTACACCCGGCCCCGAAAAAATAAGCTATTTTAGAACAAAACTAATTATTTTAATCTCGTCTTATAGCTACCGATAACGTAGCTCGAAACAAGGATAGCCAGACGTTTTACTTTGTTATCAATAATAGAGTGTTATTTTTCTGATTGAAAGACATTCATTATAAACTAAATTGTATTTATAATATGTTGAAGCATAAATTATATTAGCCTGGCATTTTAAATCATCAACTATCTCTTTGACTCAAGATAATCACCGTTGAAATGCAACTGAACAGACCATTTGCACAACTACAGAAGTGCAAGTTCAATCAGTGAGACGTACATCTATGGCACGCTCCACGTATCAAATCATGGCGAGTTTTCCCTCGCATGTCGAGTTTCATGCGCTGTATATCGAGTTTACCCCGCTATATGTCGAGTTTACAGCGCTGCCTATCCAGTTTGAACTCTATGTGCCGAGTTTCATAAATCATGTCCAGAATAAATCATGTCCAGAATAAATCATGCCGAGTTTTAAAAAACTGGACATGATTTTTTTCAACATGTGCAAACTGGACATGATTTTTTTCTCAACATGACCAAACTCGACATGATTTTTTTCTCAACATGAGCAAACTCGACATGATTTTTTTCTCAACATGAGCAAACTCGACATGATTTTTTTCTCAACATGAGCAAACTCGAGTTTTCTCATGTCGAGTTTGCAGCGTTATATGTCGAGTTTACAGCGCTATCTGTCCAGTTTGCCCTCTATACATCGAGTTTTGCTCTCTATAAGGTGTGTTTGACATAAATCATGTCCAGTTTTCCTCATGTCCAGAAAAAAATCATGTCGAGTTTTCCTCATGTTGAGAAAAAATCATGTCGAGATTTTGAAACTCGGCATGATTTTTTTCTGGACATGGCGCGTGAAACTCCATATGGCGAGGAAAACTCGATACACAGCGCGTGAAACTCGACATGCGCGGGAAAACTCGCCATGATTTGATACGTGGAGCGTGCCACTTACTAAGCAGAAGTATGTGGATAATATGTTCCCAACAAGGTGCATTTTGGGATTTGCGCAAATCGTCTTTGAGAATTTTGGAGGTCGACTACAATTTGTGTTTTGAAGGAACTTCTCGGTGGTGTAATCATAATTCGTCTGTATCAATCTACAAAAACTGTGATTTAAAAAATGCAACTTGTAATCCGGGTAAGAAATCAAATTGGACACTTTTGGCGTATAGGTGAAATTTTACACTAATGGGCTTAAACTTAAAGTCTGACTCAGAGATTTCTGAATATAATTTTTTTAAATATATTAATTAAAAATAGTCAATTAGAACTAAAGATAGTCACCTAGATTTCTCAATTCCAAAGTTTGAGATGAATCGGAGTTTTCGTTTTGATGCAGTAAACGTTTATGTGTATATAACATTGCCATAGGATACTGTGGCTTAAACAAAATTTCCGGACCGGAATTTTTAAAACAAACTTGTGATTTTCTATATGATTATGAAGGACTTCGATTGAGCTAGCTATTTCACACAGTGATAGTCTATGACAAGCTTAATGTACATGCAAAAAACATTTGTTTTGAAAATTGAGGGCGCCCTCACTGGGAAATCTCTGAGTCGGCCTCAAAGTTGTGACCCGATTGACCGTGTCCACTCAGGACATCAATAGCTATCAATAACGGCATGGTTGAAAATGAGATACAAGTAAACGTTACGAACAAGACAAAACAAAAAATGTCCTGTTAAAGCTCCATTACTGGAAATTTCTCATTTAAAAGCTTAGTTTCTGGGTAATTATATTAATATAATGGCATAAATAACCCGGCAAATAATTCCTAATCGCCGCTGGATATTAGCTGTAGTATAGTAACAGGCTCAATATTTAATTTACCTTTTGATTCCAAATTTTGTTTGCCAGTGTAATGGAAACTGAAACGTCTTCAAGTCAACAGTGGCGATTTATACAAGTGTATTTGGGGCAATAGTTCTTTTAGTAATTTGCATATTATTGTGTATTAACTAAAAAGTTTCTATGTGTATTATGTTTACTAAATTTTACATGTAATCATAGTAAATTTTGTCAAATACTTAATCAGCATTATAAAATGTAACATTTTATCAAATACGTTGTCAGAAGGGTTTTTTGGTTTTTTTTTGTTTTTTTTTTTTTTTTTTTTTTGTGGCGGTATGCTATATTTTTAATGATAAAGTACTTAACCCTCGTCTACCGAAGGGGGTGGTGGGTTCCACCCCTTCAGGTTTTTCCCGCTGTGCTAAAACCCCCTTTTTTGATTCCAAATTATTTAATGTATTGGTCAATTGACATGTTCCGCTCCTTTAAAATCCAAAAACAACTCCACCGGTATAGTAGATACAGGTGTCCCAAAGTGATGATAGGGGGGGGTGTAACCACCCCCCCCCCTCCGGAAGAGAATAACCAACATGCCTAACATACAAACCACAGGAACATCACAGACCACAGATTTTGTATCCAAAATAGCTCTGGTCCTCCTCTTTCCATTGATACCAAAATGCCTAGCATTACGTCACAATGACGTCATAAAGTTCGCATATCAGCAAAACTGCATTTCATAGACACACAACAGTAAAAATTCAATTTTTCGCCAAAATGTTAGGAAAAGCGATTTTCATGCAGTTTTTGACTCACTTATGGAAATTACTATTTTTATATATGAAAGCCTTTTAGATCTATAATAAGGTGTTTGAGTCGCGAAAATTGCGAAATATTCAATTTTTTCCCCATATTCACTATTTCGGTACTTTCCTCAACATATTGACGTCATGCTGACGTCATAATGGGGGATGTTGTACTTATTTTGGTACCAATGGAACGAAGAACCCTAAGTAATCCATTGGTACCAAATTTACAGGAATCGGGTGTTCATTAACGAACATCACAGGGGGTGGTCCCCCCCCCTTCGGGAGTTTTGTTACAAAAAAATTGCTCAAGTAGACTAGGGTTACCGCATTGAGACACAGAGAAAATGTTTGTAATCCAACTATAGGACACTTTGATAACCCAAGTATTACACAGCACAGGTCACAGTAGCTTAAAATAATGTTAGCCTATACTTCAGGAGAAGGGTTTTCTGTGAACTATGAATGTTTTTCAAATTAATTTATTTTTTTAATTTTCCTAATCTACTTCAATTACCTTTAACAGTATTAAAAAAACATTCAATTAGGAGACGGGGTTGTTCGATAATAAGGGTCCGTGCGAATGGGGTGCCCCCTTTTCATCTGCGGGTATGACAATCTAAATCACATATGCGGACACCGTCCGGAGGATTGCCGCACAGTTGCCAACTATGATAAAATACGTGTGTGAGATCACCGGCGTACAAATATTTGGGTTTTTTTAGATAACCACTATACCAAATAAGAGTTTTTAGAATAATCATTAACAAATGGGATTTTAGGATGTCTAAAACAGTACATTCTTGGTACATTTTTACCGTTTCACTCTCTCCATTCCGTAAGTGGCAGATTGTCGAAACCTAGCGCGAGTTTCGGTAACATATTATTTCATACATGAGTTGTACAAAAATGTTAAAAATGCGTGAGACTAACGGCAAATGTGTGCACTTAATAATAACAATAATCAGCTTAGTTTTATAAAGCGCTGTCGTCGTAAACAGCCTCAAAGCGTTGTTGCCTACTATTACGCTGCCCTCAGGAAATCGTCACAATCATTTCGCTATATCACTTCATAGGTGACAACCGGCACATGGTAGACGGTGTTTCTACACCGATTCCTATTGCATATTTCTTTTGTTTGTACTGCCCACTATTTTTGTTGGAGTTCCGCAAAAATAGTGGGCAGTACAAACAAAAGATATACAATATGTAATGATGAAATGAAATAGACCGTATTCAATATGACGTCAGCCACCAGACTTGTTGGTGGACAAGATGCATACATTCCAGGACTACAATACATTAAGCTGTCAATCGATCCAACATGGCTGGCTATTGAATACGGTCTATAGGGCTAGACGTATATAAATGGATCAAAGATATTAAGGATTGAATGTCATGAATACCTAACACCAAGGATACACCAGTATCACTCCCTACAACATATTTATATCTGCACTCTACTCACCTTCGGATTTTTTGTAGAGAGGGTACCCACCCCAGTCGATGGAATCGTGAGAGCCTGCCATGCATGCCTATTGAGTAGACAATTTGTGCAAATTACAATTCGCGCAAATTACAATTCAAGGGAAGCATTTAATTTCCATATTTTATGTAATCTATCTTATTAGTTCCCGTAGGTGGTGGAAATTGGGGATGGAAAATTAACAGCCAAAATGTAAATTCAAAATTTGACATGTGTATTAAACCATATCCTCTAAAGGCGGGGGTGGGGTAGAGTATATTCCAGGTGTAAAGACTTATGGATACCCGTGTGAAAGTAATCATAGTCCGGCAGGTATCATAGTCCGTGCTCCATAGACGACAACGGAATAAAGCGTGAAACTAATGTTGCGTGAAGAGTCAACTGAATTGATTGCCCTATTGTTCACCATTGTTCTCGAACTGTGAGCCCGGAGGACTATATCTCCTGCCACACCTGTATCAACTTCTAAAAACAGTATCATGTATATAGTTACATAAAGAAAAGATAGATTTGGAAAGAATTTGGAATTCATATTTTATCAAAATACTTTCTCAAAAGAGTAATATTTACTCTGGAAAGAGTTAAATTAGACTACGTTCACTTCTCTTTTAATCTTTATTCATACATTACGTTAATATGATCAATTTATTATTACCAGGGTTATTTGACCTTTGCTAATTTTGTATTTACATACTAGCACTCAGGACATGGTAAACATGGTAAATGAAATTACTGAGCATAAGGCTACATATTAAGATATGGTGTGTTCTTGTGATATTATACTGACAGTTTATATTACAAATGTGTCTATTTTAGCAGTAGTTACAGGAAAACAATTTTTAAAAATTCAGAAAAAAATGCACTCAGAAACTGTGTTTAGCAAATAAATATGTTCATGTTATTATTTTGTAATATGTTTACGAGCTATAAGCGTGATAAGCATTACGTGTCAAATTCCAAAATGTCAATGTTCAATTGCTAAAAACTATCAATCAACGCTCTAAGCATTTTAGCTTTTAAACATACTTTCCAAGCATTGGCGTACGTACCAGTAGGGAAGCTTTGAGGATATTTTTGCAAAAAGACATAAAAACAATCACCTATTTCTGCATTCAGCCCAACCGGTTAAGTGAGATTGTAATTACAAAAGTGTGTAATTGCTAAACACAGTTTTTGAGTGTAAATTTCTTTTTTTCGTAGATTTTATGAGGAGAGAATTCAATTTGTTGACGAATTGCAGTGAGTGAGATAACCTGAGCTTCTAACAGTCGCACAGAAGATGAACAAGCACAACCACACCCACACACCCATTCCCACCCACATAGTTCACACACCGATAAATACACGCACATGGATATACACTCTCCACAAGCATGTTACTTGTGTGTCTGCACACACACAGACACACACATATACAATTTGTAGCCTCTCATCTAAGCTTATAGACCCTATGCGATAGGCAGTCGGCTGAAGGCAAGAGAGGCACATTACAAGACTACATATATTATTGCACGCTCCACGTAATCAAATCATGGCGAGTTTCCCGCGCATGTCGAGTTCACGCGCTGTGTATCCGAGTTTTTTTTCCCCCCATATGTCTCGTGTGCAGCGTTATATGTCGATTTTACAGCCGGCTATCTGTCCAGTTTGCCCTCGATACAGCGATTTGTGCTCTCTCTATGGTGAGTTGACATAAATCACATGTCACTTTTTACGCTCCCCGTATCAATTCAGGCGATTTCCCGCGCATGTCGAGTTTTCACCCGCTGTGTATCGAGTTTTCCTCGCCCCATAAATGTCGAGTGTGCACGTTTATGGCGAGTTACAAGCGCTATAAATTCCCAGTTTGGTCCCCTCTATACATCGAGTTTTGCGCTCATATAGTGTATTTTGACATCAAATCATGTAAGTTTTCAAATCTCGACATGATTTTTTCTCACATGAGGAAAACTCGACATGAATTTTTGGTTATGTTTAATAAAATCCAATGTCGATTTTGCTCATGTTTGAGAAAAAATCTTTCGATTTGGCTCATTTGTAGAACTGAAATCATGTCGAGTTGCTCATGTTAGAAAAAAATCATGTCCAGTTTTGCACATGTTAAAAAATCATGTCCAGTTTTTAAAACTCGGCCATGAATTATTCTGGACATGATTTATTCTGGACATGATTTATAAAACTCGGCACATAGAGTTAAACTGGATAGGCAGCGCTTTAAACTCGACATATAGCGGGTAAACTCGATATACAGCGCAGAAACTCGCCATGATTTGATACGTGAGCGTGCCATAATTATCCCCCTTTATTGAAGTGCAGAGATACTCATTCAAGTTGTACAGGTGATCTATTATACTCTGGTATTTCCACCGTAGGACAAGGGAGCTTTTATGTTAATCGCCAAGTGTGACGTCGTATTGCAAGTGTGACGTCGTATTGCATAGAGTCTATACATCAAAGGTACCGCGTCCTCGGTTAAAGGCAAGCACGGATTAAAATGCATTGTTATACGTCCGAGGACAAAAGAAACCCTTTCGAGGACTGTTGTTCAAAAACAATTTCTTTGTGTTAGATCCTCGGAAGTATGATCACCTACACACACCATGCTTACGTGCAACCCTCACCATTCACCGTGCATTTCATATCACGAATATTACTTGCGCATATAACATTGGTTTAAAAAGGTGGTAAACAATATAAGTTATGCATTATCACAGCCGTTGGTGTACATAGACGGTTCAGCCACTTGTATTAGTATTGACAGAAAACGATAATTAAGTCGAAGCCATGCAATTAATATGTCTTAATTGAAAGATAGTTGTGTAATGATTTCTCAGAAATTTTGGAAATTGAAGAAAAAATTGCCCCTTGGTTGGAAAAAGCAGCAAAACTAAGGAATTGATGGAAATTCTGCTGGAAAATCCAATATGGCGGCTACGATATGTGCTGTATATAGGCATTAACAAATATGATCAGAAAATGATAACTAAGTTGAAGCCATGCAATTATCATGTCTTATTTGAAAGATAATTGTATAACAATTAATTACAGACTTAAAAAATTGAAGACAAAATTGCCCTTTGGTTTAAAAAGCAGAAAAATTATTGTATTTTAGTTAAAATCCAATATGGCGGCTATGAAACAAATGTCCGGGGTCTAACCCTGTGTTATACGCATGTATATCTTGAAAACACCTTTATTTTACATTTAAAACTAAGGTAAATTTGATGTTTTTTACATGTGTAACGGTTATAATATTAAGCACGGATTTTGGTGTTTGGCATATTGTGTGTAGATATTGTCATATTATATTTTAATTGTTACACCTCTTTTATAAATTTTTATGGTCCATATTTATACTATAATGCTATACCGGGACCATATCTCTAAATAACATAATGTAAGGTGATTTCGTGAGTATAATGTGATTTATTTAAATAATACACCCAATTCTCCGAAAAAAGGTATATTTTAGACTATTGTTAAAACATCACGAATACGTGCTGAGTCAAACTGTTCGCGAATCATAAAGAACAAATCTTTTACTTTAGGACGAATTTTACACTATAAAAGAGAAGAAATACTCTACTAAACACAGGTTCTTAATGTCACTTATAAGTCATTCTATCGCAGTGAATTGTAGTAGTTTTTAATACTAGTCGGTGCCTTGGTCATGTTGGTGAATTCTGTTACGCCAAATTGTCCTTGTGAAGACTGTGTCTTTAATTTGGCATGAAGTGCTAATGGAGACGGTTAACGCTTATAAATGGTTTTCTGGTTTTGTTGTTTGTGTGTTTGTTGGTTTTACAAACTGGTAATTTCACACTGTTTCTGGAAATTTATACGTTGTATACCGTGCACTGCACTGTAAAATGCTGTTTTAAAAAGTTAAAAAAGATTAAACAGTTGCTTAAGCGGTGAACTGAACAACGGGTTGTTCAGTTCATCCGATAAACAACTGTTTAAACTTTAAAACAACTTTTTAAACAACATTTTACAGTGATGTTGTTTCGATAGGAGTACACTTGAATTTAGGCATTTGTAATTGAAGCTTGAAGTGTCGAATTTGATATATTTGTGTGTAATTACAGTTCTTCCTAACTAATGTAAATCGCACACATTCTATGCTGCTATAAAGAGATGGCGATTATGTATCTCTATAATCAGCACTATTGACCAAGTGTGACACTTTTTTCTATTTTTGAATGTCTCTTTTAGATTATCACAATGTTGTTTATCAGTATATCAAACGGGCACGGTACAAACATGTACAATTCTAGTTAAGTCACGTGTAATGGCACTGGAAAAGTTCTAGCCACGGACATGGTTATAGCACAATTGGAAGCAATTCAAATCTTCAAAAGATACAACTGTCATTGATATAGTCCTTTATGCTATGCTTTATGATATACTTTATGCATTATAAATTGTAATGGTAAAGGTATTCTTGACAAACAAATATTCGGTGTTACTGTATTTGGATTTTGCTTATTTGTATGTTTGTTTACTCGGTATATGCCCTCATCCCCAGTTTTTGGTTGGTTGATTGGTTTGTATTTCCAGACTCTTAATCACTCTTTACTATAAGACAAGTTCTTGGTGCATCAATAAAAATAAATATAATTTAATTTCAGAGCAAACAAAATGTGAATTGCATGAGCAATTATGAAAGCTAATCAATTTTACTTCGAGCTGTGAACATTTTGTTTCGAAATTTATTAGGTTTTCTAAATTATTTCAGATCGATGCACTTTCAATAAGAGATATAATACAAATTGCTCAATTTTTAAGCAATGTATATAGTTTAGTGGCTAGAAGGGGGTCTTGTAACCCCCTGAAATAAATTTCGAATCGATGTCTCTATATCAGAAAAATCGCGTAGAAAACGATTAGCTAAGTTTAAAAAAAAAACAAAAATTGTCCCATCTACCATTTTTGTGTAAATTTATGCAAATTAGGATCGCCATTACAGAAAAACCATATCTCAACAACAAGAAAACACAAATGTTGTTCCTGAGCCATTGGGAGCTCTTGTCGATTACATTTGTATTATTATTTTGCTTCGGATCCAAGATGGAAGCCAACATGGCCGCTCCAACGATCTGTAAGCATAAAAACGAATTGTCACTGTAAAATTAATTGTATAGTAAAATAATATAATTATAAAGTTAAGTAAGAAGATGTAGGTTTTGACCACAAGAAACTTAGATCTATCTGTTTGTATGATATGGATTCTTAAAAATCAATTGCAACGACCAATTCCCTCCACACAGACTAGTTGCAACCCGGAAAAATTACACTTATAACTGGATAGGTCATTCATAATAATAATAAAATAAAAAGTCTACATTAAAGTATGAGTGGTATAGGTGTTTGACAAGTTAAATACCAGCTGGCAATTTTGTTGTAAAATTAAGAATGGCGGTCAATATGGCACATTTAAACAATTTAAACCTTAAAAAAAATTTTACCTTATTTAAATTATCCTATTTTTGTCGTACATCTAGACATAGCACCCGGAAAGAAAAATGATAAAAGGCAAACTAAAGAGTCTAATATCATAGTAACTCAAAACTGCTATTTTTTGTTTCAGTAGTATTCTTAAATTCAAGAGAGGCTACTTAAGCCGCTTTCAAGATTTGAATCGGCGATATTAGCCGCCATCTTGATTTCAAATAAGGTCAACAAACACAAATACCAAGCTTTGCAGTTTTAATTGCTCAAAACGCACCATTCTCTATTAAAGGTGCAACGAGAGATTTCAATGTAGTGTCCCTAAAAATTAAAAAGTATGATTTTTTGTTGTCTGATGTAAAGCTTTCCATCAAAATATATCCCCAAATTGAAAGCATTAATCTGAGAAAAGGTTTTTTGTCAAAAATGGGTGGATTCTAATTATTCGGGTATGGGAGCACATACCGACTTCAGCCTATGTTTTATTGAAATATAAAAGCAAATCCAAATCACCCTTTTTTCTCTCTTTTTAAGACATTTCTGTAGCACAAATACAAAGCTAAGCAATCTATTGCGTGTCTAATCTATATGAAATTACTATTATGACACAAAATATTTTAGGTGCCTCAAAATCTCTCGTCGTACCTTAATCCACATTTTCATCCTAATTTGGGACAATATAAGGTAATTTCTAAGTTTCCACACATTTGAGGCGGGCAAATTGCCAACATATTGAATGTTTAAGTATAATCACTAAGCCAAAAAAGAACAGTATGAAGTACATAGTCGAAGACACTATACGACTAAATAATATACAGGCATTTAGCCACTTTTATACTTAGTAGATCTTTGAGGAGGCCGGACATGTTGGCTACCATCTTGGATTTGAGCAGTGCGCGGATTTAAGGAAAAGGGCCGCTGTCAGCAGCTCAGGTGGGGGCCCCTTAGTGTCGCGAAGCGCCGGGCAATGTCCACTTTAGTGCGACTAGGAGGGTGGCTGAGGGGCCCTGAGAGGCAATATTTTAGGGGGGGGCCTCCTGTCAGCAGCTGCTGACACTGCGACTCTTAAAAATCCGCCAAGATTGAAGCCAAAAACAACAATACAAAAGCATGGGGCAAGCGGTCATAATGGCTCTCAAAGAAACCCATTTCTGTTCTTGTGTGTGGAGAGAGTACGGTGAAAACTATAGTTTTCTGTAATGGCGATTCTAATTTGCAGAAATTTACTAAAAATGGCACGTGGGACAATTTTTTGAATTTAATTTTTAACATAGCTAATCGGTTTATAACGAATTTTTTTTCGGTCTAGAGGAGAATTGATTAGTAATTGATTTCAGGGGGTGAACGAGACCCTTCTCCCAAAACTATAAATGTGTCCAATACGTTCTTACGTTTGTTTTAATATACACCAATGTTTGCAATACATTTTATTATTTATTTTAATTGATGGACATACGTGGGTGACTTTTGGTCTATCCTGACCCATTTTTCCAGAAAATCGGTTCAATATCGATCGAATCTATAGTGGACACTGGTATTTAAATGGACAATGGTCACTGGTCAGTTTCTCAAATTTAGTGGAAGCGCCTTTTAAATTTTTTTTGTTGCAACTAAAAAGCTGACAAAATTGATCTCACAATTTTAAAATATATCTTCTAAGTAGTGTTTCCTGAACACATTAGTGTTACATTCACACCCGCTCGTATTATTTCCTATTTCCATCGAGGTAATATAGTACGTTCAGTCAAAACACTTTAATAGATTGAACCCTTTGTTTATTATTTAGCTTCGTTGGTAGTGTCGTAGTGCTGACAATATTGAAACTGAATAAAATACACAGGATAAATTGCGAAGGCCAATGTGACTGCCACCTTATAAATATCACTTGTTAGTGCCATCATGTTCATGTGTGTGTGTACTCAGTTCGTTGAACGTACTCCAAGTTCACCCGTTGAAGGACACATTACATGACTGACAAAAAAACCTTGAGTGTCATCATTTTGTTTATACCTGAAGTATTGTGTATGGTGTAAATTGTAAAAAGAATCTGAGGTTTTTGATGATGAAATTAAATATGTGAACATGCTATAAGCACATTTAACAAAATTATTGTCAGGTTGGTTCTTGTGTGTGTGATTTGTTTGTGCGTGTAGCCAGGTAGTATTTACAGATCTAGAGAAGGGTTGGGGGTGTGAGCAGATTCCATTTATTTCTATGATGTGCCCCCCCCCCCAATTCGTTTTCTCCGTTGGCAAAATTGAGATGAATTGTTTATGGAAAGGCAACACATTTAAAACCACAATATCATACTCAGTAGATAAATACAAGAGAGGCGTAAAGGAAGGAAATACATCTTCGAAGATCACCCGAAATGCCCCTTTAAAGAAACATTCTTTGAAAGTGGAGTTTTCTGCTTCAAAGATACCATTCCAAAATTGCATGTATATGACTATTTATCATTTTCTTCTATTGTTTTCTGATGGACAGGGCCGTAGCCAGGGGGGGTGCGGGGGTGCGACGCCCCCCCCCCCCAACATGACAAAGGTCCGCTTTTTCATGTTGAAGGTCCGCTTTGCCATGTTGAAGGTCCGCTTGTGTGTTAAATATGGCGCGTTATTGTCAGTGTGTGGATATCCCGATATTATTCGGTCAATACTGTTGGTTGCACGTATTATGACTACATAATTATAGTGTTTTGTTAACGCCGACGATGTTTCATTGCTCCGCAACCACCCCCCCCACCCCCTCAGATTTTTGAGGCGACAGTAATCCCTAAAAATTTGGGCAACCGCGAGGGGAGCGAGCCGAAAAAAATTGTTTCTCGACAAAAAGGTCCGCTCCTGGCAAATCCGCCCCCCCCCCCCCCAAAAAAAAAATCAATTCCTGGCTACGGGCCTGTGTGGATGTATCTTCGCACAACCTTGGTCAGACACATCATGTAATGACAAAGTGGACGTACATTAGTGTCACACTTTCAGCAATAAGATATTATAACATTTCAGCCGAAATGTTATAAGAATGATACTCGAGCATAAACAAAAGCTACAAAATACCTCCCACTCAGTGTTACTATTAATATGGCTTCTTTTCTATGGGTTGCTTTTCCTTTTGTTATAAAATTTCGTTCAGTCCACCAGCAGATGTATGATTGATAAGACGGAATTAGTCTTCGGATGTTTTCATCTTTACATATTAATAACGAGGTTTGGCGATATAGATTAATAACCGATGACCTTATACTTGCCTTATACCATGTTAAGCGATTAATGCAATAACAATTTTGGCATGATTATGTGAAATTTGGGTCGATTTGGTTATTTTCAAATTAAAGTAAATTTTGGTCCATTTGGCTATTTCTAATGGAGCAATTCCGTTGCCCGTGGAGAGCAGAGCATCATTTCTCAGTGGATTGTCTTCTGTGAAGGCTAATGAACAAATTTAGCGGGGATGTAACAATTGAACAATTACTACTTGTAACATCAGATCACTAAATATAGGTTTAATAAAATCTGAAAAAAAGTGTACAAATGGTAAGGTAATTCTGCCTTTGATTTTAATATAAGTGCAACCGAGCGCAAGTGACAGATGTAAGGCAGAGCCCATTGGGTTATCTTCTTTAGCTAAAACTTTTGAGCACTAACCTGCGTTGACCAACATTCGGTTGTTGCACCGCGAATAACTCTGTAACAAGATATAAAATTCGTGGTGTCAGAATCCGGGGTCAAATATACGTGTTTTAGGGCTATTTGAACTGTACTTAAATATCCATACCTGCCTACTGTAATCATTTAGATATGGATTAACCAGTCAACAGGATAACCTTCCCAACAGATGGGATCCATTTCTAAATAAATACAAATCAGATTAGGCTTTCCCCGTCAATGAGATTATTTCTCCAGAAGAGTACACCTATAATCGACTAGACTTTGGTTTTAGATTCCTGCACATGTGAACATAACAGCGCATTTGGTGTTTTAATTAAGAAAAAACAATGCTTCAAGATGGTAAAATCAAACCAAAAAAATATTCTCAACTGATCGGAATAATTGGTAATACATCGAATTTCGTTTCTTGTCTCGACGTATATGTAAGGATCAGAATTCAAACACACGTTATGAAAATAACCGGAAGTTTTTGTCAGTCTGGCTGTGTTTTGTTGAAGACCCAGGCCAGCGCCATAGTTCGAGGATAAGCAAAAAATCGTGCACTTAGTGATATGAAATATAGACACTGGGCACACACTTAATATGGACTATAACTACTATATATAATCAAAAACGGGACCCCAGCTGATTTGACCTGTGGCGGCCAATATGGCTCTTTTTTCAATGGCCGCCATTTTTAGTTTTAAGGCCTCATATCTCGGTTAATAATACTGACATGAGCTTAATTTTGTGTCTATTCTCGTTTTTCACAGGTAAGGAATATACTAATACAACTTTTTTAATGATCTCGTGTCAAAATCATTTTGTGTTTCCAACATGGCGCCAATGCATACTATAACTGACACTTTTGTTGTATCGTTTTACACAACTAATGATAAAATTCTTAGGTTTTCAGGGTCGAAGAATCCAAATTATATATTACTTTTTAATCTATCTTTTGCAGCCATTTGTTATTCCAATATGGCCGCCAATTACAAACAACCCAAATATCTTTGGTTACAATAATCATACTGACTTGATTTTTTTGTCTATCCAATGTTTGTTCAGTTCAACTAAACCACTTATACAACATATAAAGTGATCCACAGCCTCGTCCCCCAAAGTTTACCTTAAAAGGTTGAGATTTTTATACATCTGAAATCATAAAATAATAGTAATTCATTTAATATGGCGCTCTACAAGAAACAGCCTTATAACAATACTTAAAATAACACAATTACTTCACAACAAGACATCCAGCATATTAAGAAAACCTACCACTAAACTTAACAACACACATTAACTACTAATTTTAGAACCATCAATAAGGTATGATGAAGCCTTTGCCCGTGAATAGACTTTGAATGGTTTGGCATCTAGTACGTTCCTTAACCAATGAAGAGTGACAATGAAGTGACAAAAGTTGTGACTAACTCTGGTCACGACCGCACGCGAACACCAAACGCACAACTTTAATTTTGCTAGCGCTGGAGCATTTTAAGATCTATTTCATTGGCGCCATATAGTATGAGTTTGAACCGTGTTAGCCAATCATAGTATTTGTGCCTACGTAATATTACATTTAATACAGTGCGACATATTACGGAAGTGCTCAGGGCTCGGTGGAACTCCTAAGGCTGTTACAAACTTAAGGGAAAATAAATCAGATTTTGATAGTACGAGGAAATTTCACCAATTTCACGTACAAACGTGATACTACCTCTATCTACACGAAATCGAACTATCGATCGAACATCACAAGAAGACAACCCTACTGTCCATAATACACCAGCATTTGTAAAGTAAAACTGCAATTATTGGGTTTGATTAAAATAGCCTCATGGTCAAAAGACCAAACAATAAATGTGTATTAAAAAAAACTTTAAATACAATGATATCGCACATAAAAAGAGTACCAACTTGGAGACCATAGTGGAAGAAAGATTTCCACTGCCACTACTGTCCCGATCATCTCAACAATGCCTTCACCTACTGATGGTCGAGACTGCTGGAAATGAGCCATCATCTTCTGTAGTCTTCATTGTGAATTATTGCACAGAATGAACATGTAATAATCTTCCTAATAAATATGGATGGAATGTAATGAGGACAATCAATATACTAATAAATAATTTTTTGTGACATTACTATTAATAAGATCGAAGCATTCGATTTTTCAGTATTTCACAGACGTCATTTGCAGCTTGCTGTAGGTTCATATTAACATCAGTTAATGTAGGCATTAATAGTAAATGCAGAGGTTATTCACTCACAAATGCATAGAAATTGGAAATATTCACTAACCCAAGATGCCTATTTTGAGAAGGATGTGTGGCAGGTCAGGTAATGGAGATCAAATAATTATCAAAGCACCAAAGTTGCCAAATCCAGGAGACTTTCGAACGCGTTCAATGCACAGTTCAAGAAGTAAGGTGACTCTTTAAAATGGACGACTTCTACCAACTGGTGTAGCGAGTAGCGTATCATGCACTCATCAGTTGTAGATGTACCAAGGGATGAAGAGAACGGTGTAAGAAAATATAGTCTTGAAATGTTACAACGCTGCAAGTGTGGAACTTTTGAATTGACTTTTGATCCGTGTTGCAAACAAGAATCGAGTTTTTACGTCAGCGTGTTTCACACTTTATTTGAAAATGGCACCTCATTTAATTTTTACCAATTACAGGGATCTTGGTTATAGTGCGTTACTAATCAAAATAACATCTCAAAAGTTAATAGCCTGAATATTCCCTTCAAGCAAAATGGTCTTGATTATTTAACTCAAATGGGTGACATATTGAAAAACACAAGGACTAACACAAGATGTTTCACAATGTTTCACATTTGTATTTCTTGATCCTAAACATAAGCATAACACAAATATTCTAGTCAATATCATTTTGATCTATAGTGTAATAAAATGTCCATTATCTAGTGCAAATGGCGGTGCCATAATTGGAAAACAAAATACCTCACAGAATAATTTAAAAATTATATCATCTCTGAATACCCCGACTCAACTGGGTATAGACACAAAAAATCAGTGGTTTATTAACCGAAATATGAGACATTGACAAAATTGATTGGCGCCATTTTGACAAATGGCACCACGGCCACCACAGGTAAATCTAGCTGGGGTCCCGTTTTGAAATAAGTGGTTGTGGTCCCATATTAAGCGTGTACCAATTGCTATACTTCTATCACAAGTGCACGATTTTGCTCCAGATAGGTCTTAACCCTCTGGA
This sequence comes from Ophioderma brevispina, assembly GCA_023653785.1. Classification (NCBI taxonomy): domain Eukaryota; kingdom Metazoa; phylum Echinodermata; class Ophiuroidea; order Amphilepidida; family Ophiodermatidae; genus Ophioderma; species Ophioderma brevispina. The sequence continues at coordinate 36,263 of JAMKCH010030584.1, read as the reverse complement.
CTATCAGTGTGTTTCTCATCCTTTATCTTTTACATAAATGTAAGGCGATTTATTGGCCTCGCCAAACTGTATGGAATTGGAATTGTTTTGACGTTCTTTTAATATATCAATTGAGTAGTTGCCATTTTTTCTGAAAATTGTCACGCGGGTCAATCTTAGCTTCGTGGGTTTTCTCAAGGATATTTAGGAATACTATCACATTATGATTCATCTTGTTAACTAACTGGACTCGATGAGTATATACCAGGTACTACTGCAAAGAATAAAACAGCTGATTAATTATCGCAGTTTACAGACATTTTCTTCCGCTTAATTCACCATGATGTATCTTTTAAAACAAAATATGACGCCCGCACGACTGGGTCATAAATAATAAATTGCAAACTGTGAGGTATAGGATATGTATAGGATATATACACTACAGTGGAGCTGTGGACTCTGTGGAACATTTACAGCACCGAGAAAAGTGAACGAAGTGAACGAAGGAGATGTCAATATCCAGAGGACGTTATACACAAACGATACACAATATGTCACCGGAGAGCCCACCATTTTGCGACTTTTTAACTAATTTTGGAATCATAATGATCAAATTTTGATTCAATTTGATCCAAATTGCCTCAAAAATTTGACAAATTATTTTGGTGAGCTCCCCTCTAACTAATCTGTTTTTAGAGTACAGCTTTCATCCATGCACTGACAATGTTTCCAAACCAGTTAAGATATATAGAAAGAGGTGTGAGGCAAGGAGATACCATATTCCCCTATATTTTCAAAACAGCTAATCGTGGACGAACTTTTGTTATCCGCAGATATCTAGTTACGATCCTTTGTCAGGTCTTTTAAAGCACGCCCTATATGGCTCCATTTGCGTAACCATGATTTGGAAATCTGGAAGGAGGCGAAAAATTACAATTAGTTGCCAATTCTTATCTGCTATTATTTTACACCACAAACTTTCGCAAAAGTATTGGACAATTTACTATGCATTGCTTTAAAAGGTGCATTTACTCAGCGGTATCGGCAATATCGTTTATCGTTGTCTTACGTGTTTTGCCGATATTTTGCCGATATACCGCGGTGTGCCGAGAGACCGCCATGTACCGCCAGGCAGCCCTGGGGATGACCCTCAGCCTCCTCTGGATAGGCCACCGTTTAATGACTCGTCTCTTAGAACACGGACTTTTGATATGAGAATTTTTGTGATAAAACAAGTATGTAAACCTTGCAGTGATCTTCAAATAAAATAATAATATCTATCTGACTTGATCATGTTGATGGAGTTTCCAACTTAATATAGATTACGTATACACGAACATAACAAACGCACTGGTTTTGACCAAATTGAACATGACCGAGAAATGATGCTTTTGAGATATGAGAGAAAGGGGCAGAGAAAGGGGTTAAGGTAGGGGTGGAGAAAGGGTAGGGCAGTGGCGTAACCAGTGGGGGGCGGGGGGCAAGCTGCCCCCCGGACAGCAATATATCGGGAAGGGGGGGCAAAAAAATGGGAAGGAAAAAAGGGAGAAGGAAGAGAAAAAGAGAAAGGAAAAGAGGGAAAGAGAAGAAGAAAAGGGAAAAGAGGGAAGAAAAAGAGGGAAGAAAAAGAGGGAAGAAAAAGAGGGAAGAAAAAGAGGGAAAGAGAAGAAAAGGGAAAAAAGAGAAAGAAAAAGAGATAAGAGAAGAAAGGGGAAAAGAGGGAAAGAGGGAAGAAGAGAAAAAGAAAGAGGGAAGAATAGAAAGGGAAGGGCAAGCGGAGCGAGCCGGAAAAATTGGCGCCTGAAAAATCGGGAAACTTCTTGAGTCTTGCCCCCCCCCCCCCGAGGCTCAGGTCTGGTTACGCCCCTGGGGTAGGGAGCTAAGGGAGGGACGGAGAGAGGGGTATAGAGAGAAAAGGTGAGGGACAGGAAGTGAAGAAGATATATTTTTATGTAAGAAAGATGTTACTTCATGTTCAGTCCGTAAAATAATTTCCTATTAATTCCACACCATTACTTTCCGTATGAAATACCTGCAGATGTAACTACACGAGTTCAGAGTGCGTTCATCGGTATTCATAAAATCTCACTCGGGCGTAAATTTGTCAATAAATTTAATTTTATGAATTCTGCGTACAATAATACCATCATAATATTGCGAGTTCTACTGGATTAAACGTATATGCAGTTGGCCTTCAAAAACTGATGGAACGTTTTTGTTTATAACAGAACTGTTACAAATTAATTTCTCTATAGATTAATTTTCTCCTAGGAGAAATTCTAACCAATGAGAGCGCTCATTTTGTTTGAATTTCTCCTAGGAGAAATTCCAGCGTATGAGAGCTCTCCTTTTTTTCCTAGGAGAAAATCGGGTAGTTATGACTATTACGGCCACTTTTATAGTATTAATTTTCTCCTATGTTTTATTTTATTAACCATCTTAAAAACGGGAGTTGTGATTGGCTATTTGTTTACCAAGGAGAAATTAAAATTAAGGAACGCTATTATTGGCTGGAATTTCTCCTAGGAAAAAATTATTTCTCCCAGGAAAAATTTATTTCTCCCAAGAAAAATTTATTTCTCCTAGGAAAAATTCTGGTAGTTATGACTCGGATGGCCAATGGTAGATTTGAATTCACAGTTGCTGTTAGGATGGCATGTCCTCCCCCATAGAGTGTATATTGTGAGAGCGCTGTTTTGCTATTCTTACACATGTATTCTTAAGCCTGCCCACTGAAGGTGGCGTGCGACATGATTTCTAGATTATGCGATTCTCGGTTTGGATGTGTAATATAAAGCTATGGCAGAAAAGTAAATATGTCATTTTGTTAATAGATACATGATAATATATCTAACTATAAAGAGACGGAACTGTCTCTTAAAAAGCAATAAGTAATCTGTAGATTGACTCTTGAAAACCTCTCATTTTTTAAATGTTTTATTCTGATACATGGATAAGAAAATATTTCAAATTGAATTTCTTTCAGCGGCGTAGCTAGGATTTTAATGGGGGACAGTGACACATCTGAATTGCATTGTGTGGCGTCTTTCGCTCACAATAAAACAATGCATTGTTCGGAATGACTTAGGAAAAAGTAATCAGACTGCACATGGAACCCTGAAATACAACTTTTTAGGGTAGGTCGGAGGACGAGCCTGTGATTCCCGAAATCACCTGTTGTTATTTCCATACACGGAAATCAAGGGATGAGTGTGCATGTGAGAGTGTGAAGGGATATACTCCCACAAATACACTCTTTTGACCAAGTAGGAATGGTCCAAGTAATCAGATCACACCCATCTCACCCACAGTTGTGTTGGTAATTACCTAATAAAATATACTTACAAACGACAATGCTAAAAATATGTATTTATCATAAAATAAGCGATTTTCTAATTAGAATTGGGTCCCCGATTGTACACTAAAGACACTATCAGTGATTTATCTGCAGGCGCGGATCTAGGGAGGGAGCGGGGGGGGGCGCCTCCCGGTAATTCTGCAAAATCTTGCAAAATCAGCCCATTTTGGACAAGTTTAGCCTTTCCGCCCCCCGGTAATTTTGACGTTTTTCAAATCCTGGATCCGCCCCTGATCTGGAAGAGTCAAAATATTTGAAATATTCAAGAATAACTTAAATGTGAAGGATAAGTCTGTAGAATTCTCATAAGTTACTTCTTCCAACTGAAGAATTCACAGAAAAGGAAGAAAATGGCAGTGTTCAAAGACACGAATTTCCATTCAGTTACGTGTTGTAGCAAGTGTCCGTACGGACAGTAATGACTCAAATTTCCGATTTTGTCCTTATTAGGTAGCTTCTGGTCCTATCATTTGCAGGGTATGGTAGGATACCTGTACTTGATACAAACATGCAAATATGATTTTTAATGATTTTTTTCGAGTTTCTGATTTAGCAAATCACTGATAAATGCTAAGTTTATGTCGTCCATGATGAAATAGTGCCACCTCAAGAAAATTACCTCTAATTTGACTCGTCTGAACCTACGGAACAACTAATGGATGAGCGTAGACACGGACATGGAGCAATTCCCCAGTTATTCCATATTGGAAAGACGTTCCAGCAGTCGTTGAATTATTATCGGAGATCGCGGATATTAAAGGTAGGTGACCCGATCCATAACCTCGCCCCCCAAATTTTATGAACAAAAACTTTCACAAGTGTGGTATACCACATTTATTAACACACTGTCTATGGGCCAATGAGCTTCTACTATCCAAACGACTGGGCTGATTTAAAGCCACTATCGGTAATTTTTTTCCAACTCAAAATACTTATTTTGTGTCTAAATTGCTAGTGTTAGATGATATCAACACATTGTATTACTTTCCTTTGTGAAAAACAGACACTAAAGCATTTTAAAGCGATCTTGAAGATGTCATTTACGACTGTTTTGTGTATTAATAAAAGTCGGATCCCAACGAGTTGGACCACTCCTATGTTTTTAATGTATTTATCTTAAGTAATTTTAGCAAGGACCACCTTTACTATTAGCCCTATATGGGGTTGCCTGTTGGCAGCCCTAACACATTTTCTTTATTTTTATTGTATGTAATAATTATTCTAAATAGATTCTGAATAAATTGAATCTTGAATCTCGACTCATTCATCACAAATCCGGCTTCCAGCGGCATTGAATTTGTTGTTGCCCACTCGCAAAAGTAAAACAGCGCCACCACTTAACAGCTACAAACATGTTGCAGTGTTCATAATCAATCACTGAGTGTTAATAATTTATCACTGTAACATGTTAATATTGCAATGTAAACGTGTTTTAGTGTTAATCAAAGCTATTACTTCATATTGTTCTTTTTACTCTAGCACTCACATTCTTTCCTGTATTTTGACCAAACTTGGTCTCATGCATCATTGACTAAGACAGTGTCAATTCATATGGTATTGACCCTATGCGACCTTTAACCTAGTCAAAGAGGTCAAGTGATGTTTTGTTTTAACACGTTGAAGTGTTAAATAACTGTTAGCCATATCATTAACACTTCTATTTAGAGTGAGATCATGGATAGAGCAGACAAGGTTAGAAGTTGACAATTATTTTAATTTCACTTTTCTTTTAAAGTAACAGGAGGAGATTTTTTTTTTTTTTTGGATACGAATTTCTCTCAAATTGCACTTCCTACCGAGAACGATTTGAAGGTTTTGAATGTACAAAGAAAACCGCAAACTTTGTTTTGAACTTGCCTGCTATCGTAATCCTCCTTATAGAAAACAGTGCTTTGATTTTCTGTCGTGCACGGCAGAAAATACTAAATCATCTTATTACACAAAGATTCACTTCAGGTATTGTTCATATACATTGGTAAGCATTCCAAATATGCCAAAAAACCTCGTGTTCGAAAACAATTGGGGATGCTTCTTTCGGGAAATGTCATCATGTCTCTTTAAATTCAGGTTTGTTTAGGGGTAATGGTATCAATTTTGAAATTAAATTATAGGAAGTTTAACTCCTCCAAATTGCACATCATCATTATTATACAAATCAGCGCATTAATACAATTTCAGAAGATTACCAATAAGAAATCTGACAGACCAGAAGAGACAATCGTTTAGTGGGTCTCTGGGAAGACAAGAGTAGCTCAGGGTATGTACATATAATTAAAGCAATTTCAAGGCAAATTGGCGTTACAGTCATGGCCGCACGAAAAGAATTCCTTTGTTAAATAGATTCGTTTAGGAACAAGAAGCGTTTTGAACAAGTTATAGTTCCATGATTTTAAAAACTCCGACAAACTTATTTCGAGAGGTAAACCTCTCTCTCCAGGGAGTAAGTCTGAATGGAATAACAAAACAAAACATGCGCGAAGCTTCGCTTACAGCTGCGCATTGTATATATAGTTCGACCATCTTAAAAGATGTTGACATGACAACAATAAGATGCGACTGAAGTGTGAGTACACAATTTTGCCTGGAAGATCAATGACATTATGAATAGATAACACTGGATGAGGAGTTGGCAGGTGGTGTTGTGCTACTGGCAGTTCTAGTTCTAGAATTTCGTTGCTGTTCGTTTCACTTGCTATGGGATGCCATGTAAACCTCATATGTACACACAGAAAACACGATGTAAAAAATATATATGTAAACCGGCATATGTAGAAATACATATTTTATGTAAAAGCTGGGTAAAATACCGGTACATAACATTATGTGAAAGTTATAATAAAAATTATTGATATGATTATATTATTTTACTTCTTTTTTATGTAAAATTTACACATCGTTTTGTACAAAGAAAAACAAAAAGACATAAAATAATGTAAATAACTCATTACATACTGTGGTTTGTAAACAAAATATTGTAATGCGCGGTAAAAGTTTGCGAAGTTTACATAAAATCGGTGAAGTTCATGTCACGACACGAGCGAGTTCGGCACAATTGAAAATGGAGGATCTTGGATATGGCGTAGCCTCATGGAGTCTTGGGTATTTGAGGGAGACGATATTAACGTATTGTTTATCTGTATCGATGCGTTTGTGTACAATATAATCATGATTTTAGACAGGAATATGAGCTGCTTATAATTCTCAGGATGATGGGTCATGACGAAAAGTAAGCTTTATCTCAGTCCAGTTGAACACACAGGATCAGTACGTGTATACATTCTAGTACGTGCGATATCGTAACCCATTTTGCCTATGAAGTTTGGGCTCATACGATACCAACAGTGTTTACCACTTGTATTATACAGGGCATTGACCGCTGACATTTGTAATAACTCGCCTCTCACCCCCGGGAAGGTGCCCAAATTGTCAGTCACTTATATACTGTGTTGTTTTTTGAGCTGAATAAACTTGTTGAAATTCTTGTCATATACTGAAGTGTCTGTTGACTATTTTGTGTGAATTAATTTTCCCTAATTTACCATCTAATATGTAAACATTTTACATAATTGTGTTCACATGTTCCATAATTTACATGTAAGCATTTTACATAATTGTGGTTCAAAATATTTACAATAATTTATATGTAAAAGATTACATAATTGAGTTCAACTATTTAAAAAATAACAAGTGATTACATAATTTACATACAATTACATAATTCTGACAAGAATTATTTACATAAATTATGTGTTTTAAAGTTTTAACATAAAGATTTGGTAAATGTTTACCAACTGATAATACTGATATTTTATGTCACTTTTACATAATTAATGTGTACATTTTTAACATTACAAGTTTTTAACATCATTGTATACAAATAACAATTCATGGTGTTCTGGTTTTTTTTAAATAGTAAACATGCGATTTTTTACACAGGCTGTGTAATTTATTTCTCTGTGGTTAACGGCACCATTGGTAATGATTACAAACGGGGCCCCCCCATTGGGGGGGGGGGAGTCACGTTGCTGAGCTTGCATTTTCCCCCCTTTCTCTGGATCAACATCAAGCACTTGAGAGAAGCTTTCAAAGTTTCTTTTAACGTTTCTTAGGAGCACCACGTTACCGTTTCCCAGACTGTAGTTCGCTAAAGAAGATCTGGTGTGGAATATGAGAATCCTCCCCATTCCTGACCATATACCGGACCAATCTGAGTTGATATTTCATCAGCATGGTAATGGATAATCATCATATTGGAGCGAGTGAGAACTTCTGGTGTCTGGAAATCTTGTCTTGCCACCCTCATCCTGAGGACTTCCGCCAGCAGTTTAGATGGAGCGTTTCAGAAATGTGTATTTCCGCGCGTTGGTATACAGTCCAATTTTGTCGCAGCATCCAAGTAAAGTTGGCATAACAATGGCTTGGTACACTTTGAGCTTGGTGTCAAAGTGTGATGCCCGTCGTTATAGTGAAGTAGAGAAGTCATAATTTTACACCAAGATCGTGCATTTCTGGACAACAAAAGCATTTTGAAACTTGGCAAACAAACCTTCTTTGGGGTATGTAAAGTAATTTCAGAAGGGGTGCCCAAAAAAATTCGACCACAATAAGACGTCATAGGCCACGCCCCCTTTTATATACATAATTCGTAGTAATGTTAAAAATCACTACTTTCAATAATCATATCAATTTTGGTATTCAAATATTAAAGCTGGAGACATGTAGAGTGCCATTAAATGATCTAAATATTTGAATATTTGGTAAGCAGAGAGCAGAGGTCAGTTTGGGGTCATTAAAGGTCATTTACGATACCATTGGCCAGTATTGTGGCTTATAACCGTAGTTAAGGCTGGTGTCAAAGTGTCAAAATTCAAAATTGAGATCCATTGGTCACTCCTATGCGTTATGTTGAGAAAATTGCATGTGAGGGAGAACACCCACAATATACTTTACTTTAATTAATAATGTCCATAACCACGCCCCCTGCTTATTAGTATGGCAACACAGTAAAACGTACACTTGAGGTTTCATGTATAAATTGGCCATTAAACTATACAATTAAATATTCACTTGCGATTAATTTCAGGTTATTGATTACGCAGTCAAATAGAGAAAACATAATGGACTAATAACTAATTGCAAAATATCTATTCTCCAGAATTGTCTTGGGAAAACCTTTAAGAACAATGTATCAAAGGTTACAAATCTCAAAGTAGTTGTCGAATATGTATGGGGGGGGGGAATGTTTATACAGGGGTCAAGTGTCAAATATTGAAATTGGTCGAATAGAAGAGGTAGTGCCGAAAAGTATGTTCCTCGCCTTTCAAGGATTTTAAAAAGGTTATTAGTTCCCATCTGGAAGTAGTACTTTACGTTATGAGCAAAATAGGTTCAATTCACAATGGGATTAAAATTTTAGATTTACCCGTTTGTTATCAAATATTATTCGAAAGTATGTCATGCTTTCAAGGATTAAAAAGGTATAGTTCCCTATCTGGAAGTAGAGACTTTAAATGTTATGAGGCAAAATAGGTTCCCAAAAGTTCAAATGGGATAAAATTTTAGATTACCCGTTTGTTATAAAATTATTGGTCTACATGGTTATAGGAGCCAAAATATAATGGTTTGCACCATATATGATATTTTGTTGCATAATTAGAAGCCAAAATGTGACTGGGGGGCTATGTGAAAAACTAATAATCTATATACAATGTGACCCAATGACACAAATTTTTAACAACCAGTTTGGAGCAAATGGCAAATTTACCAGGATGACTTGAACTGTTTATGTGCCTATTGTTAATAAAAACTATAGATCACAGATACTGTGGAACTATCCCTTATTAATTCGAACAATTAAATTTATTCCTACATATTCCAGTGTCGTTTAGGTGTATAATTAGTATTATAGTCAATTTTGCAGTAGATTAAAAAAAATATAATCCCCCGACGTTTACATATTGCCGTTTGTTGGTACATCTCCTGTGAAAAGCTGGTTTTAAGTGGAAGTTGAGTTTAATACTACGTATTGAAAAGCATATGAAGTATTGATTGCAGAGATTTTTTAGAATTAATAGGTCAATACATGGTTAAGGTTTGTACCAGGTTGATGGTTTGCGATTTTCAGCAAGTCCGGTCATTGGGGACAAGGGAGGCTTGGAAAATAAATAGCTAAAAATGTCTCAAAAGCAGTGTCACAATGGCGAAGGCATTCCATCGGGAAATTGGTGCCTGCAAACCCACAACAACAAATAAGGTAAAATGAAAAACCAATTTAAACAATGAAGAGAAACGAAATTAAATAACTAAATTAAAATAACATTTTTAAAAGTTAATAGCTTTGAGGTCCAAGATCAAAAAGTATTGATACATATGGAGTTTTAGGACAAAGGTAATTCAATCAAAATAAAAAAATATTATAATTATATCAAGTAAAAAATAAATAATAGTAATATACAAACAAGATGTACACAGATGATAGTCAAACAGAAGACAAGTCAATCATGGACGTTCCTGTTCCAAAAAAGCTTGTATTATTTGTGCCAAAATTATTCTGGAAATTGCATTAATGAACACAATAACGTTGGATAAAAATGAGGATGGTGTCAGGGGTTCTACAAGATACCCAGATATTGGGTAGGATTTCTGGAAGGGACCTTGTAACAATTGAGCCCAAATACCATTTGACCTGACACTTTCTCGAAACTGCTAAGTACCCAACAAACTAGTTCACAGAATACCGCCATTAAAACAGGATAATACTTGAAGCACAGGTATTTCTTTCCTATGTTCAAAACTGTAGAAAATCGCGTCCAGGAACTCTGCACATAATGAATGAAATCTCTTAAAGAAAAAGCCAAAACGGAACAAAACAAAAACAATGAAAGAGCAGGTTGTGAGTTTCATTGGTGACTGTCAACAGCAGTATAGAACCATAGAGCTGTGGAATATTAAACAAGAGGAGATCGCGTGTATTATGAATAGCCACGCCCGTAACCGTGTTTCATTCTCACACACACGCGCCCTGGTTGTGCGCGTAGCACGCGCGTTTGTCGTCACTGTGAGGCGCAAGCACACGCATATAAAATCGGTGCGTCACCGATAGTTACCAGTGTTGATTTCCGCCAGTGTTCCATTGTCTGTTCGGCGAATTTTTCTGCAATAATTATGTGAAACCAATCGATTGAAGAAAGAAACTATTGCTTCTAAAAAGATTCCACCCGGCATCCCAATCACAAAAAGTCTCCCGATGACCTGTAATTTTGCTTAGGAAAAGAAGATATTCATAGCATGTGGCATCAGTTGTTATTGTTGTTTTCATCACTAGTGTGACGAACGTAAATACTCGCGTGTCTCATTAATGCATAAGGACTTTCAAATACGACGATACGTAAACCAAATATGTGGTGCCAAAACATGGTTAAGAAGTGCGTATGATCATATAATACTTTTGGGCACCGAGATTTTGGTTTTACGCCGGTTCGGGGAGAATCTTCGAGGTCTACTGGAGTTATATTTACGTCTTGGATAGAAACACACTGCTTGGCCTCCACATAGGAAATGGCTCTGTGTGCTGTACGGGAATGGAACAGGATTGGCAACATTCTTGGTGGATCTTGTTGGACAACAAATCTTGTAAGAAGCCGGGTATTGCCGTGTTTGAAACGTCTAATTCAATTCTGAAAGCTGGCACATGACAAGAACGGCCGCAACGATCAAGTCTCAGCACTTTATACTTGGGCAAAGCTTGAACGGATTGCTTTGCAGCTCACAAAGCTTTGATGGATCCTTTTTCTAGATTTGTGGAAATGGGTGTAGATGAAGTATTAAACCTTGGTCAAGGCGGTGTAAACTATTTCAACACTGGACCGGTGGAGTGCTACAGCCTTCATTGTCATTCCGGAAATACATTGAAATACGAGAGTATTGGGCTTTTTGAGGAATGTAATAACGTATGTTAACTCATTGCATAAAGGGACATCTTGAACATGATGACGAAAGACCAATCTTCCAATACTGGTGATATCATTTCTGATTTCTATGTTCTTTGATGTGATTATTGATGTGCACTCGCTATCACTAAGACTTTCATGTGCTATACACAGTGGCTGGGAAGCACTCGCCCCCTGGTTCTTTGCCAGAAGCGTAATTGATTTCAATTGCATGCAAAAATTATTTCCTGAAAAGATCAGAAGGGATTTTGAGACATTCTGGTTATCAAAAAAGGCTATGATAACGTTCTCCTCTCCTTCCCCCCGTTTGTCCATCAACATGCGCCAGCCTTAGAGGCTCTGGTTTAACGCTATAAGCTACTACTCAGGCTGTTGACAACTCCTGGAAGCTTTTGTAGACCTTGCTACCTGAATGATCCCAAGGTAAGTCGAGAACTGCTGAAGTATGGCTGCAGGAAATTACCTTTATTGTTTCAGTGACTAACTGCAAGTGTCCTCGCCACGCAGCCACAGGATTTTTTTTTTTGCTCTGGACTTTGTGTGCCTTGTCATGGAAAAGGTTTCCATGGGCTAGGGACCCGACTTCTAATTATTCGTTTTTGAAATTTGGTGACACTTGTATTGAAATAGACTCTGACAGAAGTATTCGACCTGAAAATTTCAATTCATCACATTCTTGGTTTGCATAACAAGTCATAAAAACAACCCCCCCCCCCCTTTTGGACGTACAACAAAAGTGTACTTTTTTGAGTTTACTCATGTTTTAACATCCCTTTTGGCAAAACTTTTTAGTTTTTTAAAAGATCTGTACACATCAGGGGGATTAAGGCTGAAGAATAAAAAAACAAAGAGATAAAAATCAAAAAAGCTGTCATCTTTAGGGTTAAATTACCCATGATAACCGTTGTGGACGTACGTGCAGAAATGTTTCAATTAGTACTCCTCAACACGAAGCCATCATTTCTTAATAATGAACACAGATTCTTAAAAGACAAACGTTTTAAATCAAAGAAGTATTACCAACCTTCAACTTGACTCTCTCTGCTCGGTTTTAAATAACATCAAAACGTAAGTCCAAGGTCTTGATAGTGCATTTTGGGAATGTGCGGTAGCAGCAGGTCACTTTTTGTATATCCAACAAACTAATTTGTGAAATTGAATTTGCCTATTTGTTCATGAACTACATAGTATTTACCTTTGAATACACACAATCAAGTTATTTGGATGATTTTTTATCTTTTACAAATGTCAATTTGTTTGACCTAATTATGGAACTGCCTTTTATGTATGCACTCCATGTGGTGGAATTTGACACCAAATTTGGTGAAATTTAATATCAAATGACCTCCATGACCTTTAATGACCTATAATGACCCCAAAATGCTAAGATACCCTACTAAAATATCTTTAAAGAAACAAGACAACTTTTATGTTTCCAGGCTTTAATTTGATACACCATGATAGGTTTCTGAGGAATTTCCTTTTTTTGACCCCATAATCAGCCATTGCAAAAAAAAGGGGCGGGGCATATACGTCATTAATAGGTTCCGATTTTTTTGTGCACCCTTCTAAGTTGCTTTTGCTACCCCAAGGATGTCATTTGCCAACTTTTTTCATGCTTTTGTCAGAAGTGCACGATGTTTTTGGTTATCTGACTACCTAGTAACGCGTCTCTTCTTCCATCCCATCAAAAGGCAGCAATGGCTTTAGCGATGCTGTTGTTAACTTCTGAATCGTTGTTGACGGAACGGGATAGGGTACTACCAAACAGTAGGTGAAGTTGTCTGCATAGCAGAAGCTTTTTTGTATTGCAGTGATTGGTTCGTTCAACATAGGCTTACCAGGAACTGGTTGGTACATGACTTCATTCTTCTTGTTCTGATGTAAAACCGAACTTGTCAGCAACACAAGGCCCGAAGAGACAGATTTACAGTGTGTTGCATATCATTACTGAACCCAGCAGCAAAGCGCTGTCATCGGCAAAGAGTAGCTCACGTGGCTGTCCTCCTGATCTTGTTTTTGGACTGCAGGTAGTCGGCCTCAGCTTGAACAGCCACCACCTATCAATACTGCTGGCCCAAAAAATGTTACACCTCGGACACAGGCATTGTGTAAATAATAAAGTACGCATGGGTCTTTGTTTGGTATCTCTTAAAGCTAACTAAATAAGTTTTATATTGCCGTTATTTCTTTCAATGGATATAGAACAAAAGAACGCTTTCAGAAGATAAAAAAAAAAAAAGTCAAAAAAGCGATAGTTAACCACTTCGCTGGTCCGATTTGCAAATGGTTTACATTTGTTAGATGCGTGAAATGATTTGTAACATACTCATATTGGGTTATTGATTGTGTTTAATGATTGGTAACTACTTGAATATATTGGTAATTCATTTTGAACTTCAATATTGTCCATAAGTTGATTATTGTCTTTATGAATCAGCAATAGTTCGTATTTTCAATATTTTAAAGTCGTCAGTTCACTTCATTAGCAGACTTAGCCGTATCAAATCGCTCAAATTACCCAAATGTTACACCCAAACCAATTAAACCAACAACCAGACACTTCTTTATTGGATTCCCAAGACATCTATGATTCTATAGGCAGAGTAAACAACAAAACACGGAAGAGTAACAAAAAATAAGAAGAGAAACCTTCTGATAATTAACCTACATGGACTAATAAGCCGTGCAGAATTGGAAATAAAGACACGCATTTGCAGACATACAGTCCACGAACCATAAAAGCAAGAACTCAAGCCAACATTTCTCTTTTTTAGAAGAGCAGTTGTTTGTAGTGCCAACGATGAACGTTGGTAAAACCACGGTGGCAGAATCTTTCGAGGTCTTTCTACTTAGAAAAACACTGCCAAAAGCATTTGTTTTCTTTTTAAGAGTGGAAAGAAAATGTGCTATGAAGCCAGGTATTCATGTTGCATGCATGCCTTGCAGTGTTCCAAGCAGAACTTCGTACCAGTGGATTTTGCCCTCTCAGAATTTGATGAAGCATATCTTTTGTTTTACGTAGCGGATTGGAATGAATAATGGGCAGCAATAACGCTTATTTAATTGTCTTTAAAGGATCCCAAACAAAGACCCATGCGTTTCTTTTCTTGTTATCAAAATTACGGTGTCGTCGTTCCGGTGGTGTAACATTTTTTTTTGGGACAGGCCTGTACGAGCGTATATAGTTGTATTTGATGCCAGCCATTGGATTCATATTGTGAGGCATCTGAAGCGGTTGCTGAGAAACATCATGCGAATAGTAATTTGTGCCAAAAACAACCTTTTTGAACGCCATTTTGTGACTGGGAAGCTGGCAGATGATGCGCTTTGATCTTGTACACTTGGCATCATGCCATCATGAAAATTGGATAACCATGGTGATGAGTTCTCTGGGACAACCAAATTTGGGACCGTGGTTTTCTTGCAACCCTTCACGGCACACAGGACTGAATCAAATTCCTTTGTTAGATCAACAAGGTTGAGAGATAAAGTTCTAAATTTTGCTTTGGCATTTCTCTGAAGTTTTGCGAGCACAAATCATATCGGTGGTACCACGATTTTTTCTAAAACCGCACTGACTCTCATGTAGAAGATCTTCTTGTTCAAGGTGACAGATGAGACGGTTCGGCTACTTCTGCAAGGGGATTTAGCCAACAATTGGACAGCAGAGATATGCTCTGTTGATTATCACACGGGACTGCCTGTTTCCTTTCCTCTTATATACAGTGAATTATGGAAGCAGCTTTAATTCCTGAGGCACTGACTCTTGTTCCCACTAGACTTGAGAGCTTGTTGAGTTTCTCAACATTTTTAAAAAGATATAACTCCCCTACTTGTAATTTCAACTGGTATCGTTTTATTTATAGCAGCTGGTCCTGGAGCCTGCCATTTGATAGCTGACTGATGACCTCTGCGGTTGATCCTAAGGTTGGTGGATCAGAGAGAGAAGTGTTTACTTCCATTCTGGTGTTTGTACTGTGGTCTATGGCTGCTCATTATAGTGGATGGCCACGAAATAGCACGTTTTTTGAAGTGCTCTGCCTATCTGTCAAGAATTTCCTCTTTTTCTGTGAGAAGTGTGCTTCCATCTGCACTTAAGATTGGTGATGACCCTGATATCTGTGGTCCATAACTGCCTTTGATTGCATTATAGAACTTCTGGCATTTTTGACCAATCAGCATATGTTTGGGATTTCTTATTATTGTTCTTCAACCATTTGTCTTTCATTTTTCTAAGCCTCCACTGGACCTGTCTGCGAACATCACAAAACGCTGCTTTCTTCGCTGAATGATTGGAGTCACATAGATTTCCTTGGACAACGGATGCTTCTCATCTAAGAGAGCTTTGGATCCCTTGTCCTTTCGTCAACCTCTTGTTTGTTTTGCGGTAGTAAAGTCGAGTATTTCTTGTGATGTTGCATATGTCTCATATCTGAATACTGTCGCAATCCATCTTTGATATGTCCAGAAATCAGATGGAAGGTCTTCAAGGGCATCAGAAAAAATATTGAACGGAAAAACATTGATCTAAAGTCCTGCAAGATGAAGTCGTTTGAAAAGGAGATTTGCCTTGTGGACTTCATGGAGGCTGGATGCGAATTTTAGTTTATATACGATGAGACGATGGTTCCATGTGGTCTTCTTGCGAGTAGGTTTTATGGTACGCTACCTCTTATGTACGTCACATGGAATAAACCACAAATACAAGGGAAAATACTGCCTCCGCTCATTTTTCAACGATTACGACGATGACGTTGATCGTAATGTGTGAAAAGTGTTGTTACTCATCATCATCGTTGTCGTCACTATATATGCAATCTTGTTTTTTTTTTAATATTTTGGTTTTAACTTGAGAATCATGGTTTTTCAATTGATTTTCTATAATGATTTATTTAATAATATTAAAAAAACCTTTTTCAAATTTTCACCAACTTTAAACCGTGGCATGGTGGGTCTCGTAGCATTGAGCCCAGTTATAGCTGACTGGTTTTAAAATAATTAATTTTAGGTGTTTCAATTCTAACGCTTTGTCGCGTATTTTAACCGTTGTAAATATATTTGTTTTGTCTCCTTTTGTGTTTGTCGTGCTCCAAAAAATAAATGCTAACCAAGATGTAATTTGCTGTAAACTATGTAAGTTCCCTACACATACATGCCATATTATGGTAAATATATGTTCAAATGAATTCACTTGTTTCAATTGCAATAAGTTGTCCTTACATAATGGTCCAAATTCTCATGATTACTTACGCAAACATATGTGCCGAAAATAACGCTAAGTTAAAAGCCGATTTTAATTTTATCGAAATTCGATAATATGATTTTTAATCCCTTCACTATCACACAATATCATTGAGAATGACAATGGTTATGAATCCTTATAAATCAAAAATGTCACTACATGACATCAGATCACTCAATGAGACCATATCAGATTCCCAGAGAACAACCTTTCAATTATTAATTTAAATGTTAGAAGCTTGGATAAAAACTTTGATAAAGTAAAGGATGCCTCAAAAAGCAATTAATCACAATTTTTCGATAATTTGTCTAACTGAAACGCCTTGAAAGGATCACCACCCCAATTGTTTACTACAAGCTTGCTGGCTATAATATTGAACATACAAATAGAGTTGGACGTGGAAAAGGGGGGAGTTTGTATGTACATAGCAGACACTCTGAAATACCAATTAAGAAAAGATCTTTGCAATGCAACACTCCAAACTATAACGATCATGTTTTATTGAAATCAATCAAGAAGTAATAAAAACTCTTTAAAAAGAAGGGCTACAGTCAAGGGGATATCCGTTTAAAGGTATGGGAGGGATAAATAAGATTACATTTTGTGGAATTTTTGTAATGTTGACTTAATGTGCCCTTTTTGGCACATACTTAGCCGAGGCCAACATGAACGTAACTATTTAACACAGAGTGAATAGGGTCTTCATAGCCCTCTTACATTTACGTTCTAAAAGTGAAAGATGTGATCAATCAACAATACTATAGAAAAGCATACTACACTTATTCGGGGAAAACAATCAACGCTAGACTATACCCACTACAAGATTGACCACTGCAAACTCACCATTTTTTTTGTAACCAGCAGAAACTGGAAGAAGCAATCCGGAATATTTCGCTTAGCCGCGTGACGTAAAAGTATTTTACAAGATTCGGCACACGTACCAACATGGATAAATAACATTAACATTGTTTTAAATATATAAAGCCCTTCCCAAAATGTAAAAAGCTCCCACGTTCAGCAACATTGTCACCCAATGGACTTCCAATTATTTTCTTAAATTTTACTTCTGTCACCCAAAGACTTAATTTTTTTTCAAAATGTTTTCAAAAATGTTCATCTGCACCATTTGCACTATTCAATCATATAACACACCTTAGAACTTCGTTACTACTCTCTTTTCTGACATCTTACCTACCCCTCGTATATCACATTTTATAAGGAGTGTGGCAATGGCAATCTATCTATACTACTAAAAAGAGATCTGTCCTGTCCGCCTATGCGTTTTGACGTACATTGACCTATGGAGCATGATGTTTGGCATACAGGTGAAAACAACGCCCTGAGGTTTATTATCAGGGTTTCAGGGTGACTCCCAAAAAATCAAACGTCCTCTGCAGGAGGTCAATTTGCATAAAAATGTATAAATCCAAAGGAACCGCTAACCTGAAAAAGACAAATTGAGGATCAAAGGTCACCCACCAGACAAAAGTTTGCTTTAAATTTGGCAATAAACCCAAGTAAACAAGAACGCTCGCTGGTGACCACATAGTTACATATATACTTGACTGCAGATCATTTTTGCAAACCATAAAACTATTTGCCTCACTGTAAATATTGTATAAGTATTGATCACTTTCACCATGTCTAAAATATAATGTAGATGAGTTCGTATTTTCAGTCACTGATCAAGCAACAGTACTACGCATGTCAGCAAAAAAAAAAAAAAAAATCGACTATTACAATGTTTCCTCTAAGCGCCCTTACATAACGCAATTAATCAGTCCAAAACCTTTGGATATTGAAAGATTTTTGAAACGTTTTTAATTCTAACAATAACATCAAAATTAAAACATTCTTAAAAGAGACATGAGAGATTTTAAAGACGCTGTTAACCAGCAAATCACTGTAATAAAATACAAATAAAAATATTCCTTGACAACATATACTAATTTCATGTCATAATTTTTCGTCAATATTTCAATTTTTTTTTACGTGTTAGCTAATGGCGATGTCATAGATTTAGGGATTTTTTGGCCGTCCTCCCCTGTTGCCTGTTTTACGCGCCCTCTATATTCGTGTTTTTCGTTTAGTGTTAACCCGTCGTGTTTTTATTCAACACCGCTTTCAGACGGTATGCATGTGTTGAAGTGTGATGCTTTGTATTTCTACTCCTCTTTTATTATATCTTTTTTCTAAATGTTACGTTTTCATGTTTTTCGCTGGGCCTATCTTATTTGAAGTACATATCCATAGACGTAAATTGCACAACATTTCATAACTATCATACATGTCGATTTTTTTAGAGAGGATATACATGGCACGAATATTTTCTGCTTCTGCAACCGCTATTTGAAAAGTAGGTCAAAACCCAAGCGGATAGAGCGGGTAGCCCGTAAAGGCTACCCCTCGCCCAAAAATATACTCTAGGTTTTCTGTACGGGCTCACATGTCGATTGACAACTTCATGGATGAAATTAATTCTACTTTGAGAAAATCGCTAACGAAAATAAAGTTGTTACATCATGGGTGATTTAATATTGATCTCATTTACTCAAAGAAGAAATACACAGGCCCATGCAAGACTATATAAATCTTTTAGGTACATATTCGCTATCCCTACTATTTTTAAAAAGGCCCAACTAGATAACAGAAACAAGTGCTACGTTAATTGACATATTCTTTACTATAACTTTATGAACAAAATTCTGTTATTCTTATATCAGATTTAAGTGATCACTTTCTCCAACATCTTAATGACAGAAACTAAAGTACGTAGAGCACCGGTAAAACCGGAGAAAAAACAGTATGTTAGTTTTCCCACAAAAAAAGAAATTTTTAACAAGATGACCACGTCCATAATTTCAATATAAATTCCCCCCCACTTAAGTTTTTTGTTTTTAAAAAATGGAAATGAAGGTCTACTTGACCGGTGTAAATGTAAATGATTGACTATTAAGTTCATTCAAAAATTCAAATCAACACCATCTCATCTGATGAATGTTATTCCCCTTAAAACAATACAAACACCCCACATAAGGAAAGAATCCATTTATCCATGGATACGAATGGATTAGTAAAATAGAATTAACAACCAAAAATAATTATACAAGCAATACTTGAAATCCTCCATCTGAGAAAGGCTAGGTAAATACAAAGCTTTTAGAAATAAATACAACACTTGATACGTAAATCCAAGCGCAAATACTATGAAAATAAATTTCAGCAACACAAAGACAACATCCAGCAACCTTGGAAAATTATAAATGGTATTATTGGACGGAAAAAAATCACAAAACCAAGAACACTTCAAAAATGACAGCAAGCAAAGTTCCTGATCCCCCCGTAATATCAAATGATTTTAATGACTTTTTTGTCAACATAGGCCCTAAACTTGCTTCTAATATACATAGTTATTCTGGCAAAAATATTTATATTATTTAAAAATCCAACTCCAATAGTATTTATCTATCACCAATTGTTTGAAGATGAAATAATAAAATCATTAGTAATTTGCCAAAACCAAAGCTCAGGACATGATAACATCGGCAATTATATTGTAAAGCGACCCGCTAAGAGATCAGTAAGCGCCACTTGCTAGATTTTAACCTTTCAATTTCAACCGGAAATGTTCCAAATGATTAAAACTGCAAAGGTTATACCAATATACAAGAAAGATTAATGCCGATATTTATTCAAACTTAAACCGACCAATTTCGACTTGGCCCTGTTTTTTTTCTAAGATACTGACGACTTAGTTTTCAATAGATGTTGTAAAACATATGAACAAATATAACACACATTTTTAAATAACAAAAACAATTCGGTTTTAGAAAGAACCATTCAACTTACATGGACTTACTAGATTGTGATAAATTAATAGTGGCATATAACGCAATTAAACCAACTGTTGTATAATACTTAGATTTGTCAAGGCTTTGATACAATAGATCGTAACATTTTCCTTTATAACTGGAACATTGTTTATGGCTTTGAAGAGAGTTGCATTGGAAATGGTTCAAAAACTATCTTCTAAATAGAAGCAATTTGTATTTCTGAAGTCATGTACATCTGATCTAAAAGACATAAAGTGTGGTGTACCCCCAAGGTTCAATATTATGCCCTCTACTGTTTATATTATATCTCAATGATATTATAAATACAAACTCATCAATATTGGAATTTATACTTTTTGCAGATGACACAACTATTTTGTACTCAAATAATGAAAGTTGAAATTAAGGTTGATGTAATAAACAGGAGCTCCAAGAAGTTACAAATGGTTTCAAAGCGAACAAACTGTCCCAGAAATCTATTAAAACAATTTTATGATTATGGGTACCCCCAAAACACTGCCAAATGTGAAAATAATATTACACTTTCACTCGATGGACACATCTTACCAGGGTAGATAAAACTAAATTCCTAGGTGTTTATAATTGACGAGAATTTAACGTGGAAAGAACATATAAGTGCTATCTCAAAAACTATAATCTAGACAGTTGGGTAGCTACCAAACTTAAACACTTTATAAGCCAAAACGAATTTGCGTTCTTATACTGTACACTTATCTTACCGTATTTAAATTATGGAATATTGGTTGGGTAATTTCGTGCAAGACATCTACCTGTATTAAAGTGGTTTGAGCACTACAAAACGCTGTCCGAAATATTTGTAATGTTTTCACTTTAGAAGTCATAGTAAGCCGTTATTTAGAGAACTTAATTTCAAAGTATATGAAATTTTAAACTAGAAAACTGGGGAATAATTTATTATAAATATTCCAACCAATAACCTTCCAATCAATTTTCAAATGATTATTTCAAAAAAAAAAAAAAAATAAAAGATGCAATGTTCATGACTATTAAACGAGATATGCAAAGAATTATGACTTGCAGAAAAATAAAACTATTTTTGCTTCTAAGGATCAGGCAAAGTGGAACCAAGTCCTGTGAACTCAATCCCAGATAATCTCAAAAACAACTTTACCAACTAAGAATTCAGAAAAATATAAATATGCTATCATTCATCAGCCAATTTATCTATAATATTTCCCTTGGAGCTTGCGGTTTGTGTCCCTTTGTTTGATTGTATTATATAAGTTTTTTTTCTTTTATGTTTAACGGTTATTATTAAGAAAAAGTGTAAGTTTTTCATTGGGGGGTGACCGCTTCTGGCCTTTCTTGGCCTGTTGGTCATCTCCTCCACTTCATTGTTATATTATAACGCGTTTATTTTTATTTATAGTTGTTAATGTTGTCATTGTATGTGAAATAAATTATCTTAATCCTTGAATGAGTCCTTCAGCAGGTAAAAAAATTCAGATTGCCTGTCTCATGCTATTTATTGTTCTGAGGACCTTTGTTGATTTAGATTTATTCGAATCTATTGGAGTAAAGCTATTGGATTTCGGTTTTAATTTATTGGATTTCAATGTAAATCCACTGTTCTTACTTTCAAGTTATTTGGGATTTGCATTTAAACTCATTAAAATCTATTTAATGGATTTAAAATTAAATGCTAATCTCTTTATATGAAATCTATGGATTCATTTTAATCTCGAGTTAATTTACGCCTATATAACCTATTATATTTAGATTCATAATGCATGTTGGTTTTTGTTTTAGTTAAAAGATTGTTTGCATAATATGACCTGAATATCCTCTACCCTGTTTACGAATTTTTGTTTTCACTGGTCTAGTGACCCACCCCCGCAATAACAAAACTGATAATTTTCACTGTTCTCTCCTTTACACAAAACAAACCTCCCAACGCTACCGATGATTACGTTGTCAATGGGTACATGGTACATTTGCCCATAAAGCTGTAGGTGTTTATTTCCCTTATCAAAAAACAAGGCGTTTAAAATGATATTGAAATACTCGAAATCCAGGTGTTGTTTTTAAATAGGGCATTATCCTAATATCCTATTGTGGGATTAATAAATAGCAATTTACCCGTTTCATTGCTTTCATTTCTGGTGAATTTTCCCAAACAACGACTAGAAATGAGCACATGCACGTGCACGGATAGGTGGTCTTTATTAGACTCGATTCGCGTCGGTCGAATATCTGTTCAGTTTCAGTTTTTAGTTTCAGTTTCAGTGATATTGATATTGAAAGTACTCGACATCCGGTGTGGTGTTACCATTTACATAACAATATTGACTGACAGTCTTGGTATTTTTATGGATCACTGACTTGATTCTGGCCAGCAATAAAAATAAATATGTTACTCTCTAATAAAAAAAAAACACCACAAAATGAAAAAAATCAACTAACAGTTACATGTATGTATTCCATCTGATTTTTGATATAGTTGAAGATTATCGTACTATATCTTTTAAAATTGTCTAATGAACTACCTACAAAGGTGGTTCATAGTAGTAAAACATTAAATTTTAGATAGAAATTCACAATACCAAAAGTACACAGAGAAAATGTTATTGTAAAAAATACACAAGCTCTGACAAAGGACTCCTATTTAATAATTAAAAAAAAGTAAACATTTTTTGACCTAAATAAGTAATATTTTACTAAATTAAGTAAAAATTTTACCTAAATAAGTAAAATGTTACATAAATATTGATAGAGTTCTATTTTTAAATACTTTTTTCTCTTGTGTTATCCGCGATATGTTTAAGTTTTTAACCTATTTCTTTAAAATACGAATAATTTTTCACAAGTTGATTCATCTCGGGAGATGCATAAATGAACACATGAAAAATGGGCATTTAATTTCAGGTAAATAGCAAGAAAAACAGAGTATAAGGACATCCATAAGGCCCAAATAAGCAATCTAATCGGAGAGGGTCGGCTACCGTGTTTACTGTCCAGAGTAAAATGCATATAGCCTATTGAAAAAATATTGAAATTAGTTGTATGCCTGGGTATATATTTTGACCGTCTACATATCCTTGTATGTTTTTGATTGCTCTCTTTGTCCTTGTTTTTCCTTTTTTATTGGAGGAAAAAACGAGGGATTGTCTCATAATTTAATTTTTTTAAGGTTTTAAACCTCGAGCGTCACTTTTTAATGTTATTTTTGTTTTGTTGTTTTTAGTTTTTGTTTTGTTTTACTTTGATTTTTTAATATATATTTTTATTTTGCTTTCATTTTAATTAAGGCAAACAAGGTTTTGTTCTTACAAATTTAGGCCACATCTGTAGTCATATTTTTTAGCTGACAAAGAAAAAAGGAAAGAGTGATGAAGTTTAGCGTGCGCGGTTTTGAGACAGACTTCCAAGGCCCATTGGGGCCTTATTATTGATATTTAAAAATATGTATACCTGCATTTTTTTTCTTTTTGCTGTGCTGTAGTCAATTATCAAGAAATAAATTCCACAAGACGTCCCTACACTTTTCAACAAGTACCCCCCCCCCCATTTGAAAGTTTCATATTCGCCGAATACCTCAAACTGACATGCTATATTATAACTCTTCTGAACCGGGATTTTGAAGCTTTTTAGGGCCTATGTACATTTTTTCAAGCCTACATAAATCATCAAAATTGTGCATTATTCAATTTTAAGAAACTTATTTTACCGTGAACTGTCAGAATTAATATGAATCACTCGATATGTACTTCCACGAAAGCATCTCAGAATCGAAAGAAACCCGCCTTTACATTTGATAAAAAACGACGTTTATTTACATTAAAATTAATCATTTATAAGTCTGTAAATGTTTTACTAAAAGAGCAAGTAAAACGTCTTTTAATTTTGGCCATGAGCCTTTTAGAACCAATACCAATATATTCGACCCGCCACTCAACATTAGTAATATTGTTTTGGTATAAGACATTCAATATCAGCTTTTCAGCACCTTTACTGTTATATTCTAAACCCGATGGGTTGGACAAAAGACGTTGTTTTGATACCGTTTTAAAAGGTCCGAGTTCAAGGAGCTAAATATAAGACGCTATATGCACGTTATTATATATAAAGAATGTTTAATTCTAGAAACGCTTGTTAACAATACGTATTGACTATCGTGCCAGCTATTCCTATCTGTGTGAAAATTTCACTTGCCGTATCATTAGTCATAACCTACTGAGCTGCCAAACAACACACGCTGTTGTATTGTAGTCAGAATTCGTAAAGATGCAATACATTTAGGAACGAATTCAGTAGGCTTTATTTTTCCATGTTAACCATGGCATTTTGGAAGAGGCGGAGTGGGACATTCGAGCCTAGCTCTTTCGGCTCCAAACACAAATACGGTGCTTATTATCTTGGAAAAATGGAAACTGACGGAGAAAGTGGTTTGGATTGTACGCTGAAAACAGTGAATAACATGTACAAAAACTACAAGCAATCGAAGGGTAAAAATGCCGAACGTATGGCGGTGGAAATTACACGCGAAGGCTTGATGATGCACGGGGAAGGCCCTTCGAGCCCAAGAGCTGAACCAAATGCGAATAATACTCTCCTACCAGTTGTGGATATATCGTTTGGAACAGCAGTTCCTGGACATGATAAGGTGTTCGCGGTTGTGGTGCGGAGTGAGAGTTCAAGTAGCTGCACTTGGTATTGTCATGGTTTCTTGTGTGACTCGGCTTCCATAGCCAGAGATCTTACGCTGCTTCTAGTGAAAGCCTTCCAAAGAGCTGCTGCAGCGGGAGAAATTAGTCATCCAATGTCTGTTGATGAAGCTTCAAAACAGAACAAACCTACTACTTTACATATTTTGCACGAACGAGGGAAATTGGAGCATCAACGACGACTCCAAAGATCCAAGTCGTTACCTGCTGTTTCTACGATTAGGGTGACATTAAACGTTGAATACAGAAGGCTAAAAGAGCCGAGGCCTGAGCCACCCAAACCAAAATCAAAGGGAAAGAAGGACTATGTTGACGGAAACAAGGAATTTGCAGAAGCTCTTGCAAAACGGGACCGAGAAAAGGATAAACTAAAATTTGTAGACAAACCGGACAGTACTAAGAAGCGAGAAAGTGGTAGTACAGGAGTTTCGCAATCTCCTTTAAGGAGGTCAAAGAGTGACAGTGGGGATGTTTTCAAAAAGGAAAAGACATCAATTGCAGCTGAGAAAGAAAACCTGGACACTTCCATATCCTCAGAAAGTGAAAAAGACAGCATCAGTGATAACAGCAGTACTCCAAATGGCGCAGACATTGACAGTGAACAGGAGATAGTCGTTGCCATTAACCCACTGATGTCGATTTTGAAAAATCCTTCTAGTCCTCTTCGAGCGGGTGGCACAACAACGGTGGCCTTCAGAGCTAGAGGCGGCATCTCTCCAAGAAGTGATAGCGACGATGATGAAGAAGGATCGTCTGACTTGGCAAAAGACGGGTCTGGAGAGATGGCTAAAAGAGCAAAGAGAAAATCTGTCAGATTTTCAGAGGACTTCGCAGTTATTCCCTGAAACTCCATTTTCAATATAATGTTATGTAGGTCGGGGGTATTTTATGTTTAATTTGACATTCCGGTTGTTTTTTTCTGTGGATGTATCGGGGAAAGTAGACTACAGACACGCCCAGGGATTTTTGTTTGCACACTTGTAAGCTCTTGTAAGCTCATATGTACTCTCATGTAACTCAAAGGTCTTGCCAGTTGTGAACGTTAAGACAAGCTTTATTATTATAGGAACATGCAGTACGAATATTATGCAATCTGTGTGTTAACATTTGTATTGATACCATGCGTCGAATGTAATTTCTCGTGACTGCGTCTGTATTTATTATATTGATATTAACGTCATTCTTTTGAATGGTATTTTCTATGTTTTTATTTATTAACTTATTAAGTTGTTTGGTATTTATCAAAATAACTGTTTTTATTAATGAATATTATTGCATGCATGGCTTCGATAATGCAATTGATAATTACATATTAATTGTGACCTTGACCGCATGTGTTTACGCGCAAGTACATTACAAGTTCAAATGGTGTATTTCTGCGAGTAAATATAGGCGTTGCCATGGAAACAAATGCCAGGTATTTCATTAATAATAGCGCATCATTAAAATAAACAACAAAAGTGTATTTATATCCATTAAGATGGAAGCACTTGCTTTTAATAACCGTAAAGATGATTGATGTCATGGGGCAATTGATCGTCTCATTGGAGATGAATTTGCTCGTTCAACATGTCACAGGTCGTAATATTGGCCGAAATTTTATTTTATTCCAAATTGCATCAGAAATGTAATTCTCGGATATTAACAAAGTATAAATGAAGTATACATGTAGCACAACATCAAATTCATTATTTAATATTACAAATCAAATAAAAAAATTTTTAACCATGCATATTTGTATGTATGTATTTGATTTGGTTCATTCCAACAATACAAAAAAAGAGAAAGTCGCGAACGGTTGGTTGAACATATGCATGATTCCAAGGCTAATATAAGAAAGCAAATGGGTAAGCTTATTTCCATTGGGCCTTTGATCTGCGAGTATGATTGACAATAATGGTCCGACCACCTGAAAGTATCCATTTGTATACTAAGATTCACTTCTTTCCCAACTCCTAAGTGCATGCATGGGTGAACATTTCAAGAATTCATTTTCCGTGTGCACATCATTTCCCCGATTCATATTGTCTCGTTTTGACATG
This sequence comes from Ophioderma brevispina, assembly GCA_023653785.1. Taxonomy (NCBI): domain Eukaryota; kingdom Metazoa; phylum Echinodermata; class Ophiuroidea; order Amphilepidida; family Ophiodermatidae; genus Ophioderma; species Ophioderma brevispina. The sequence goes on along the minus strand of JAMKCH010030584.1, from coordinate 9,151 downwards.
ATAGCAGAAATGTTGGCAACGCGACAAGTTTGCTAACATCCGTACAAGCTTTACAATTTTGTTACCAACCATGAAAAGATATCACAAATAGGTTTTATGTATTATCTACTTGTGGAATTTCTCAACGAGCCTCAGTCTAAGAAGAAAACATTCCAATGAAAATTTCCCCCTTAGAGTCTGCAAAAGGTAAATGAAGTATTATACGTGTACATAATTTGCAGGGTTAAGTCATAAATAAAGACAATGCATTTTGTTGAAAGTAATTTCCAAAAACGTCATGTATGGCGATATTAGACAGATTAATTAGCCCATGCATTAATTTACCGATGCAATATGTACATAGATGTTGCATCTTTTAACAACAAAGATCTAATCAGTTCATTGGGATTCTCAAAGGGAATGATTTTTTAACTTCAGTGGACTTATTCATAAATTAAATGTCATTGTTGTATGAAAATTGTATCATTTTTTTCCAATGCATGCTTGACCTAATCCCGACCTATACTCTACCGAAATACTCTATTGAAGTAAATTGTCTTGGTGCATGATTTTTTTTGTAGGTGATAGGGAAATGTTCCGCCCGCTTCTCTTGTTATAGTAAATAACAAACATATTAAAAAGTCATGGTCTGATCGCTAATATCCTCCACTGCATGCAGGTTTTACTGGAATTGGTCGACATTTGGTGTCTGAAGAAAGCTATTTTCCTCATTTACACATGTGAAATCTTAGGGCTAAAAGATGTTTGTTTTGGATGTGAAAATATGCGGCTTTTTGGTCGACCAATATTGTTTTACAAATACTCTATGGGGCTTTAAAATCACATTTTTACTCTAAATCAAAAACGGATTGAATATCAGCGCAAAACTTTACAGATGGGATTTTGGGGTCGAGGCCATTCAATCAAGATGAAAACTTTGTAATTTCAAGGTGCAACGAGAGATTTTGGGACATCCATACATTGTGTGATTTCATATAGATAAGGCCCTATAATAGATATCTTACCTTGTATATGGCTACAGAAATGCCTTGAAAGTGAAAACAAATGTGTTTTTCATTTGCTTCTATATAAATTTCAATATAAAACATAAGCTTAATTTATTGCTCCTATAGTAAATTAGTAATTTCACAAAATGTGTACGAAAGAAATAATTCTCAGCTTAATCCTTTGATAGTTTTGATAGAAAGCTTTACATTAGTGAAACATTCAGAATTTTCACATTTTTATGGATACACCTGTTTTGTTAAATCTATCGTTGCACCTTTAATCGGCCTGAAACAAGGAAGCTGAAGAGAACGCTAAACTTTTTTTTTCTTACTCGACCTGCGCAAATAGACAAACCTAGCCTTATACTGTAAACCAAATTGAGCAAACCGATGGTTGCTATGTGAGGTTGCTATTACGGGAAACAAGTCTATCAATCACTAAATGTCGAATTCTACAGAGAATAAATAAAAGCATCAACTATACCGGATTTTCAAAAAATGCATTAATGTAGTTGTCTATACTAATGTTACTTTAATCTACGTTTTGTGATTGCATTGTACACTAAACTAAATTATGTATTTCAACTCCCGCGGCGTAACACAAAATCAAAACAAGGGCAATTCCGGGGGAAATTAAAAAACCCAACGTTTCGGAAAGGTAGCACTTTCCTTGATCAAAACATGATCAAAAGAAGTTAAAACAACTGTCTATAATTAATGACGCGCACCATGTCGGTGCAAGCTTATGTATTTTATATAGTTTTGATTAAATAGCTACTATCACTATAAAAAACAGATTAGACAGTCTAGCGAGGAGCTCATCAAAATAATTTATCAATTTTTGACATAATTTAAATCGAATCAAAATTTGATCATTTTGATACCCAAAATTAGTAAAAAGTTTTCTTGGTGGACTCGCCGCGGACATACATGTATTTTCCGTATCAATTTGACTAATTTGTTTTAAATATGTGTTAACCTCTCGGTACACTTAATTCCAGTGTTGCTTTAAACATTCGGCATGCCACCATGTCAATTCGAGTGCCTTATATAGGCATATGCATGTACTATATTTTATATACTAAACATGCTAAATATATATTTTGGAAAACCTAGTTTTAAATCCGGGTTTAAAAGAAATACCCGCCATAATGTTTTGATGATAAAGGAAATGGTTTACATTCTTTTATCATCGAAACAAAATATCATGAAATTTTTCCAGAAAATACAAGTGGAAATAATCTTAGTTCAGACGATAAAGGGAAAGGTTTACATGTATATTCTTTTAACATTGAAACAAACATCTGGAAATGAGATTGCTTGGATGATAAAGAAATTCCAAAACAATGGACGATTTTTCTTTAGAAATTTCGATTTGGATGCTGAAATTTGAATGTCATTAAATGATTTCCAATCATGCATGTCTACCTCATCTCCATGGTTGCACGTTTACAGTTTTATTTGTGTATTTTATATGTATGTATTGTATTAATTATAATATATCATACATGTTTGTGTGCAACACAACGATTGCCTTCAACAGTTTAATATACAACCATATTCACAATCGATTATTTTGGTATTCTTTCAATTTACTGATGCGTGAGTAAACAAATTACAGTAATAAAATTGACGTGACGTTTATGTCTGTTTTGCATGCCCAAATTAACGATTTTTAACAATTCAATTCACAGTCGTTTATTGTGAAATCCTCATTCGTGAATGGTGTCCGAAAATATATATCAAAGATCGATGAAGCATTGACAATGTAACAATATCTCTTAACAGGGCATGAGTTTAAATTATCTAGTTTCCGTCTATGTGCAAATGTAAAATTATCGATATGTTTACCCGATAGGCATATTGGTATTGGTAAATGACACGATGTTCTAATGGGACCCTTCCAATAATTATCACATCTGTAATTAGTTTAGTAATTAATCATCATTGGACAGTGGCGTAACAGCTTTTTTTCAGTGGAAAAGGGGGCACATATATTTCCAGGGGAAAGCATATATCAAAATGTGTTAGTATAGTATAGGCCTATGTTGTTTTCACTGTAAATTGGCGCGTGTGCAGAAATTAACTAATTTTTCAGAGGGAAAGGGGGGAGATTCCCCACAAAAGGGGGAAGCTTCCCCTGCCCATCTGGTTACGCCACTGTCATTGGAATTACAACTTCCTCTCAAACGTTCATTTTTTATGCATTCAAATTTATACCATTAAGTTATATATTTCAGTTATCGATTTTTATTTCTTCAAATCAAATCGTATTCCACATTTTTATTACCGTTTTGAAATTTAAAATAATATGAATTCATAATTTACAAAAACAGTCATGAAAGTCAGTTGTGCCTTTTGAGTGTTACTACATGTAGCAAATCTTATTTTTTTTCCAAATCAGGGATGTTTTAGTAGCCATGCATTGAATGATGCTCGAAGCATTTAGTTTATATAAATTCTTGGAAATGTTTTGTGCTGTCTTAACTTTCTACGAACAAAATAATTGCACAATAAGTGCACCACCGTGCTTGGCTATATGTGTATGTGGAAGTCCATAGCTGGACCTAGGGTTTATTGTGTTTATAAATTGTAAAAAAAAGGGTCTACAGTCTTGGTAATATACACTCATGTGAAGAGTTGTGAAGCCAGTTTTAAATAGAATAGACATGCAAGACATGTCCAAATCGCATGTCTCTATGCAAGACATTCAAAGATGTTTTAGCTTGTTTTATGGAAGACATGCACTTCAGTTTCGTAAGACGTGTCGTCTTTTGTAAACTGTTTTGAGACATGACCTGCTGGAGCACAGGTGTCCGTGTGTTAAATTCGTTGTTTTCAATCTTTGGTTCTATTGTTGAAGACATAGTTGCCAAGACAAGTCTTAAAATTGTACAACCCCCCCCCCCTTTTATCGGTGAAATTAATATCTACACTCGTACTCGTTCAAAAATATTGAGTGAATTTGTACCCCCTGACCTAAAAAGCCACGGGGGGATTTGGAAGAGCAGATTCCTTCTCTGTATGCGTCTGTCCCTTTGTGTCTGTCTGTCTGTGTGCTCCATTTTGGTTATAGGTTAACTTGGTTATGTGGGCTAAAAAGGTGAACTTCCACCAGATCCCAATGTCTAAATTTGACGAAACGTTATGTGGGTAGTGGTACGTGTATGCAAGTAATACATGTACCCATGTAATGTATCATCACTATTTGCGCATATTAATGAGCTCATTTGCATATTTGCTCCCCGACAGGGGATCTTGTTTTAACTTGGCAGTGTTTTTGGTAATAATTGTTCGTATTTCATGGTATTCTTGTGAAACGTACACAACAAAACTCATTGCCAAGAAATTTGCATATTTCGAGCGAGAAATAGGTTTATAGTGACTATAGGTCCCAAATTCACAATATAGACCAATATGGTTGTCATTTTTGTGCCTAATTAACTAACTCAGAAAGATGTCAAAGACTCTTTACATGTATTTATGAAAACACTTTTGTATTGTATCGTTTTTAAGTCAAGCTATTTAATATCTATAATTTTGTGAAATACCAAAGTGTGTTGTCATCACGTGTGATGGAAAATTCTATAGTGATAATTATCAGTATTGTAGTTATTACTGATTAGTATGAAACCACGGTATGTAAGTACTAAACCAAGTTCTTGTAATTTGTATGTGTTGTGTAACTTCTTCAAAAAATACGTACAATAAAGGAATATTTTCACTTTCGTGCACGTGGTTAAAAGACGCCCACTGGTATGGGTGGTTTTGTTTAATCAATTGTGTCGTCATGGGGTTTTCAGTCAGTCTGGTAAAGCCAAACCCAAAGAACTGACCCCGTAATAATAATAATGGTGAAAATTTTATTTATTTTTCGTCAATAAATTGCCTTCTGCATATTAGTGAACCAGCTTTGAAAGAGAAAGCGGTCAGATACAGAGCCATGACTGTAAGCCCCGCGGCCACCATTCTGAGCCTACAGGCTATATGCTTGTACATATTTCGTTGAAAAAACGTAATATTGTGGTGATTTGATTTTGTTTTAGTTGTCATTAACTTATAGCCCCCAATACATCAGACTTGGATATGAATAGTCTGCCATATGATTCACCTGCTACATGTATTCTATGCCTATTCAGCTACAAGTCATGCCATAATTTACAAAAGGATGTCGCGGTTGTCTGCGGTATTATTGTATGTAACTTGGCATAAACGTGATCGTGACCTTACCTGGAATTGCTTGAATGAGTATATGACACGCCTCAGACCTTGAAGGCGGAGTTTTAATTTTTGTACAATTAAACTATATCAAAACATCTCGCATTGAACTTTGAAGGCTTACAAACTAGACCTGCAAATTTGTATTAAGTTTTGAAAATGGTTCAAGAAGATAGAGAAATAACGGGAAAGATCATATTACGGAACAAAGAATCTTTAATACTATAGTAATTAAGCAATGCAGGACAAATCCATAACTCTTCTTATTAAAACGTGAAAACCGTGACCCATTGATGCGGGATTGTTTACTTGAAATTAAAAAAAATACGGTTTTCTACAACCGCGAAAGAGATATTTGAGTCGATTTCATTAATATAACTAGTTCTTCATAAGCAGCTGGAATATAGAACTGTAATAATAAAAAAAATGGAGCACATGTAAGCGAAAAGAGTATTCGTACGTATGCTATAAATTATAAATGTGGAAACCTTGACCTTTTGAGGATTCTTTACAATACAGTACGTGAAAACAAGAATTACAAAACAATGTATCATTGAAGTTCTGCCTTATAAGAATGCCATTGTGGCTTGCTGTATTTTCCGAAACGAAACAGCCTCAGTGCACCCATTACACGTTTTATTCCATCATACACCCTGTACATGACGGAATAACGCATGTAATCCGAGTGCACGGAGTTCGTTTCGTTTCATTCAAGGGCGCAGTTTTACTATATTCACTGAAACGAAATCAAATTGATACTTTTCAAAAGTTGTCCTAAGTGAGCCCGTTTCGTTGATTATCACTTTTTACCCAAAGTGATAACGAAATGAAATTCTCACGGCTATTTCTGAATAAATTATGGATTTTTTTTTGCTATTGTGCAGCGCATCTTTTGATACCAATTTCAAAGTTGTCACTCACTCCCATCAGGTGCAATGAATCTGGATTGTTGATTAAGGAACAAAGTTGTCACGCTGAATAAATTATGAACTTATTTCGATTGCAGATTATGCGAATAGTCACAACGGATGTTTTGATACCAATTTCAAAGTTGTCACTCACTCCCAGCATATGCAGTGATTATCACTTTTGCCAAAAAGTGACCACGAAACGGGCTCACTGCACCTGATGGGTATGCGTGACAACTTTGAAATTTGTATCAAAAGACGCGCTGTCATTCTCTGCATATTTTACACTCGAAACAAATTTCTAAATTCAATCAATAATAGCCGTCAGAACTTCGTTTCGTTGATTATCACTTTTGGCAAAAAGTGATAACGAAACGGGCTCACAGCACCTGCTCTAAGTGGGTGACAACTTTGAAATTGAAATTGGTATCAAAATATTCGCTGTGATTATCTATCTATATCAAAATCAATTTCATAATCCATTTAAAAATAGCCATGAGAACTTCGTTTCATTGATCACATTTGGCAAAAAGTGATAATCAACGAAACGGGCTCACTGCACCTGCTGGGTGTGAATGACAACTTTGAAATTGGTATCTATTATCATTTGTGACACTGCATGATTTCCAATTGAAATAAATTCATAATTCTTTCAGAGATAGCCGTGAGAGATTTGTTTCTTTATCAACAATCCGGGCTCTTAGCACCTGATGAGAGTGAGTGACCACTTTGAAATTGGTATCAAACGATGCGCTGTGGTTTTGTGCATACTTTAAAATAAAAATAATTTTCATAATTTATGAATAGCCGTGAGAACTTCATTTCGTTGATTATCATTTTTGGCAAAAAGTGATAATCAACGAAACGGGCCCACTGGTGGTGACAAGTTTGAGAAGTATCAATTTGATTTCGTATCGTTTCATTTCGTTTCGTTTTGGTAAATACATGAAGCCTGGGCGTAGCACTACGTTTTTAACATCGTGATGTTGATGAAATTACTGTTTATAGCATCATAGATTGGTTTTCGCCGGAGCATCGTAATACAAGTCCATTGTTGAATCCAATTTAAATCGCCCCTAGCAACACATCTCACGTCAATCAGATAACAACTCGGTCTCCCAACTCAAAACTATTAGTGAATGTCAGTGATCGTTGCAAATGTCTCGGAAAAGTCAATGCTGAAGTGCAGATAGAGTAGACATTTATAATGTCGAATAAAAATACATGTTTAGCGCTCCACATCATTTTAGGCTGTTTCAGCTTTCTTTTAAAAAAGCATTTCAGTCATAACTGTATTAAAATCATACTTCAGATGTTGAGATTGCTTCCTTCAGGTTTATTACTGTACAAGGTACACTTTTATTTAAATGTTTGTGATCAGTAGTAGAAAATAAAAAAGGCGTCCTTCTTTTTGGGCAGTGTAGCCACCGCAATTTATGCTAAATTTTGGTAATATATATATATATATATATATATATATATATATATATGGATATTTTCACCTATTTTGGTTAAAAAAAATAAAAAATAAAAAAACATTGTTTATTCTTTACTCGCCCTAAGTTGTACTTTCATGTTAAATATTAACACTGAAAAAAGACCTCCATGGCAATTTTCAACGATAGATAGGTACCTTTCATATTTTTGTAAGCCTGGCTGACTCGGCATATTGTGTCTATAATCTTAAAGTACCTTGAAAAGTATCCTTTAAAATAGCCATTGAAAAAATCCTAAGGGGGCTATTTACCCTCATTTTTTGTCCTCGAGTTTTAAGTAAAGAAGAGTGTTAAATCCTATGAAAAATCCTTGAAAAGGGATCTTTAAGATTCGAAAACCATCACGGGTTTAGTTTGAGTAGGGATACCAAAGAAAACAACAAATCCACATGATATATTTTAAGTATTCGAGTTGAGGGACGTACGTGTACATGGACAGATTTTAATTAGCAAAATACCACCGCGTGGTTATTAATCATTGTAATCAGGCGTAATAATATCCAAACAAAAATTGTTTTCGTTTCTGCTGCAGGTAGCCGTGCCATGACGGTTTTTGATCGATGAAAATTGCATAGAGTTATATCTATTTCCAAAGTGGTCGTCATATAGTCTAGCAGATTATGGGTTCCCATGCACCCCCCTTAAAACTAAATTCTAATATGATTTTTAGAATCTCGACGACATCTACTTAAAGAATTTTGATGTTACCAAAATCAAATATTGTCCCACGGGGTCCGTTGGCGGCCATCTTGGATTAAGAGGGATTAATCGTTCAAAGTGGTTCAATTTAGTTGAAAAGTATCTCAAATGATTCGTCTCATCATAAGGAATCAGAAAATATATAGTTTGGCATATATGTGATGTTCAGTTACAGAGATATGGGTGAAAATACGATAAAGGTCATTGAACTTTTGATTGGTCATTGTACAGGGGGCCAAATTTTCAAAATGCTTCAATCTTGACAAAATTGGTGTCAAATTGTTGGTATGAGCATGAGCAATCTGGAAATGTACAGTTTCCATGATTTCAGATCTTCCATTTTGGTTTATCGGTTAGGAAAGAGATGAGTAGTCCCTAAATCCCATACAAACCAATACAAATTTGATAAAAGGTAACTTTACACCGAATTTTACCACCTAACTAAACATCCTAGATAGTAAAACTATACTTTTCTGGATTGCTCATGCCTACAATTTGATACCAAATTTGTCAAAATCCATGCATTTTGAAAATTTGGCCCCCTGTACAATGACCAATCAAAAGTTCAATGACCTTTATTGCATTTTCACTCATATCTCTGCAACTGAACATCACAGATATGCCCAACTAATGTATATTTTCTGATTCCTTATGATGAGACGAATCATTTGAGATACTTTTCAACTAAATTAAACCACTTTGAAATATTAATCCCTTTTAATCCAAGATGGCCGCCAAACGGACCCCGTGGGACAATATTTGATTTTGGTAACATCAAAATTCTTTAATAGATGTCGTAGAGATTCTAAAAATCATGTTAGAATTTAGTTTTAAGGGGGTGCAC